>JAUBWS010107620.1:0-10305 GCA_032270445.1 Darlingtonia californica
ACCAAGGTGCTCTATAAACAAATTTTTGCCGGATGTATATTAACAAACTGTTCATTAAACCTTAAACCCTCAGACTCGTGTGAAAGACACACGCGTCCAAATTTGACCAAAATACCTCTACAGTGGAATCTCTATAAAGCGGACCTCCATAAGACAGACAGTAAGTCAAGAAATGCAACGAAATAATTTACAGTCTAACTCTCTTAGAAAAAATCTCTATAAAGCGAACTCTCTAATGCGAACACATTTTATATCACACCGATGGTGTCTGCTTTATAGAGATTCTACTGTATGTCTTTGAAAGCCCATAATTTCTGGATAAGAATTGGCCTAAACTACCCAGAAAATTTTAAAAAGCACAAAAATAGCCTCTTGATACCAACCTAGAAATTCAAGTTGAAAGAAAAAATCTTGGAAAATTTTAAAAACACAGCATAGCCAAAGAGTAAATGTGCGAAATCTTACATATTGTCGTCTTACTTTTGGGATAAATGTTGGAGGTTTTATTGGACTCATGCTTTTTCAAATCAGCGAAAAGAATACAAGATCTAGATGGTGAAAGAGATCTTTCATGAATTGAAAATTTCGATTAAAGAAAGTGTCCAGTGTATTTTCTTTACAAACAAAAGGTTATCTCTGGTTAAAAACAATTGAGTTTATTACATGTTCCTAGAGCCGAAGCCCAAACACGATATCCGCGTTCCGGTTCTGGAATATTAACCAGATTCCCTTTCGCCTTAAGGGTGCCACCCTAAATTTGGTTGACACGTGTTGGTTGTAAAATGCCTAGGACATGGAATATTTACAAAGTATTAAATATTTTTAATTCAGTTGTAGATAACGATGAAGGTCCTGCCATCCTGAATACATCTACATGAGAATCCTGATGGTGGTAACAAATGTGACTAGCAACTCTCACTATCGTGACTTTCGTGGAGGGGTCATACTCGGGGCGCTTTAACAACCACACAGACCAACCACTAGACGTCATCAAATCAAGAATGTAAATGAGAATTACCTATCTTTGCGTTGGGTACAAGGGTGAACCAACTGTTTGGTATCTGGGCAGCTTGGATCTTCTCTCCATGTGTCACCAAAGCTTTCTGTATTGATGACAACATCGCCGTCTGGAGTGGTATAATCGTCAGATTGGTCGTCGTTGAAGTTTCCACATAGTCCACAAGTCTTACCTGGAAAAAAGTAAAACATGAAGCAATCAGAAGCAAACATAAAGAGTGTTAAGTTATCAGTGAGAAACAACAACATTGCCTTATGGAACAAGAGAGAATATCGCATCCTTAATGTTAGCTGAAAAAGTGAACGGTGTAAATTAGGGGAATGAAGTCTTTACTGTCAAACTCTGGAACAGAATGAATAGAGACTGACATAACAGAATCCTCATCAGAAAACTTAAGTATGATTCTTACCTTTAAACTTTGGTTCCAATGAAATCAAGATCCTTGTGTGCCGATCCCACATCAAGGTAATACCGAACGAAGTGTGAACGATATCGTAGAACGTGCTTTTATGAATCTCAAGCTTTGTGACAGGTGTTGATTGTGTAATTGTAAGACTTGGTAATATTGATATTGGCTGGTCTTTTCTCAGGACAACAATGGTATCATTGACATAGAAAGAGACTTCTTTGGTGCATACAGACCCTATAAAATACAGTTGATGTAAAAACAATATAAATTCATACATATCAAAAAAGATTTCTTTATATAATCAACAACAGGAGCAACTTTTTGCTTGCTGTACCCAGACTTGTCCGTAGTAGCTAAGTGTTTTTCTGGCATAGTAAACCTTGAGTTTCTTCAAAAAAGTATAAATAAGCGGTTGTGATATACTGTATGTTGTATGGTTAAGAGCAATGTCAAACATAAAAAAATATCTTTGACGAACCAACCTGTACTGCCACACAAGACATTTTCAGCAAGTACTCGGAACAATCCATTTTGTGTTCCACAAAAATCTTCAGCAAGGCTGTATTTACACTTCCCTTCAAACATGAACCTTTTACCATCAAATGTCGTATAATGGGGATCGCCATAAATTGAGCAAGTTCCTGGACACTCATTTGCTGTACAATCCCATGAGTTACCATTGCAAGTGCTGAAAATGAATTGAATTTTCAGACTTATTCTAACCAATCAAGAAGGATCACCAAAAGAAAATGTACAAAATGGACTACTTGAAACTCAGTGACTGTAATCCCTAATTCTCCATCCTCCATGAATATAGACTTTTTCGGATACTTTTTCGGAAAAGAGACTTTAAGCACCTTAATTGTTGTTGTTTTATTACTATTGTTAGTGAATGTTTACAAATTTTTATATTACTTGCATTGCACTAATCTATGAAAATTAGCGCCTTAAATTTTTGACAGAAAGATATGGCCCTGCAATGCCACAAACATAATTTTCAGTATTCTTTCAATATCTTCAACGTCCTCTTGAGTCAATCTTTTACTAGTCTTGTTTTTAAATTATATTATTACCAAATCGACTAGAAATAAAATCAATAATAATAATATTAGTTTTTGATGTGTTGAAAACATTTTCGACGCAAAAAAGCAAAGTCTTTTTGACATCTAATCAAAATTTTGAGGGAATAATGACGTATATACTATATAACATTTCTGGTCACCAAGTATTATCAATGGACACAGGGCACGTCTAAAATAGGTAAAAGTCTATTGGAAAATTTTAACATTTAAATAATATCATCTGTCTGCTGCGTCATTATAGAAGAAGAGGGTTAATCTGAAAAACAAAACAGTAAAAACTATCAAGACTGACAAAAACTTACCATGTATTGCAATCCCAGTTGTAGGAATCGCCATGTTTGTACGTCCTGCCATTATGGTGACATGGACATTCTGATGAGGTGACACACTTCTGTCGATCTTCGTCCCAGACAGTGTCGTTCAAGCATTGACAACCACCAGTTGCCTTCATGTTCAAACATGGTAAATGTATTGATTGACAAGTTTTGAGACATTGAGTACCAGCAGGAACCCAGACTTGATCGCCAGGACACTGAACTTGTTTTTTGCAATGTATTGTATTGATAGTACAGTTGAAATTTCCTTTAGTGCAAACACTGGTAATATGAAACAGTTATCAATTAAAAAAACTTGGTTTGAAGTAGACAATGGGCGATATAATATATATGGCTGCGAGCTGGAGTATTCTGATTTAACCAGACATTGACTCATAATTTGCTGTAAAAATTTATTTGACACTCAACAAAAATGCTTCTAAAAGGGTCCCTAATAACACACTTAAATTCAGTCATTCAGCAACATCTTCAGAATTTTTTCAACAAGAAGACTTCCAATCTTCTCTCCTATTTAGTACCTATTTTATTAGCCAGTTTGTTGATTTTGATGTTTCGTTAGTTTTTTTCTTATCATTTTTGTCTAAAAAAGAACAATGCCTTCTTTCGAGCAATTAATTTATGTAGTGTTAATCTTAAAAAAACGCAAGCTGTATTATTATTAAATTGCTCACAGCAAACAATATGGAGTTCTGAGGTGCAACTAATGTTAACAAAATTTTTTTTGTGAACCTCGAATAGGCGTAAGACTTTCCATATAGCGTATTGATAAATGATAAAAAGTATCAACATACCATTTCTCACATTGATCTTTGTCCTTGAACATGACATGACCAGAAGGATAGCTATTCCCGTCCCATTGACAAGGACATTCATCAATTGGAACACATGTTCCATAATCATTCAACACGGTACCACTTGGGCAGTTACAACCAGCAACACACTCAGACTTGCAATTCTTGTCAAAAGTCAAATCACGGCATGACCGATGACATACATCACCACATTCCTGGTATTTCATTCCAGGAGGACAAATGACTCCTTTAATGAAAACAAATAGCAATATCATCAGCTCTTTAAAATTATAATGATGATAGCTTTCAAAGATTTAACCTAAACAGTACAGAAGCCATATACTATGGAACTAATTGTAATAAGCAATCGTTACCATGCAAACAGCCTAATGAATTTTCATTCCTTAGTATTCAATAAATGACAATGAAGATAACAAATAAATTTTGTATGAAATTAAAACATTCTTACCACATTCTGGTAAAACATTCGAGTTTCTCCATTCGATTACAACTCCTTTTGCTGCACATTCTTTTGTATAGGCTGATATTGCATTACAAAGACACTCTACACCATTTAAACAACCACAAATATCATATTTACAAGCTTCCATGAATGGTTTTGGATCAACAACATCATGACAGACATCAAATGGCGCCATTTCTAGTTTCTTGCATTTCTTATCAGCAATGCCAGCCTTTTGTGTTTGGATGGTACACGGGTTCACAGATCTTACTGATCTTTGGCAAGGCGAGCTAATTGACCAAGAATTACCAAAGCTCAGTGAGGTAGAATCTACATTTCCTTCTGGCGTAGAGAAGTCATCATGTTGTTTGTTATTGTATGTTCCACAGAGACCACATGTTTTGTTTTGGAAGTTTGGTGACAGAGTTATATAAATACTAGTTTTACCATCAAACATGATGCTCAGGCCACTTGATGAAGAAAGTCTGATGAAGGTTGATGACGCCTAGTGTATGTACAAGAATACTGAGTCAGTGACATTTAGGAGTAATTTATAATAATTACAATTATCATAAAAAATTTAGCAAAATAGAAAAAAAAAATTATGATAATATCGTCAAATTGTCAATTACTCCAACCATGTATATAAATCGTTCCACAGGAACAGGGGCTCGGATGGTTTGACTGGTAACATTCCATGTTTACCATGAAATTCGCATATTTACCAGTAGTCACTTAGTATTTTATCATTTGCTGGTTTCAGTTTAAACAAATAATTTTATAGAGATTTAACAGGCAGTGCAATCAAGGACATACACAGATGCACCGACATGACAAATGCAGCAGAAAGAATATCAATCTAAATAACCACCTTTTTGTGTGTAAATGTGGAGGTTATAATGAGTAATAATAATGCAATATTAGCTTATTTAAATCTTTGTTGTTTACATACGTCATTTTGGTACATGTGCCAGCATCAGTTTACTAGTTTGTATTTTTACGGGAGGAAATAAGGTACTGATTTACCAGTGAGCGTAAGAAAGGCCAGAAAATCTTAGGCCCCATTCCTACAGAAAGCCACATATTTTTCTTTACCTGCCTGACAACGAAATCTGGTCGAACATAGGGTAACATTACAACAGTACCATCAATGATTACTCTTCCGCCTTGGGCAAGAACAATGGTCTGGTTGAAAAGATAAACAGTTGTTGACCGCGCACATGACACATCAGAGAACGTATTACAAGGCATATTCTGGGTTGTGATATTGAAGGTCTTGCCAACACAATCACTAGCTAACATGTATTGACAAATGCCATTAAAAGCAAACCATTTGCCATCAAATGTCTTGTAGTGAGGGTCACCAAACACTGCACAAGTTGCTGTATAGAATAATAAAACATTTTTCTTAGAAAATAATAATTTTTGCCTTCACATTCCGACATATCAAATTGCTCATAGCTACAGTAACTACTACGTAAAAGTTATTACTACAGATTTTATCCATAAATTCAACACCAAATTAGCAATTTCACCAGGCGTGGGGGATGCAGTTGGTATGAGACACATTGCAGTTAGTATTGTGGTGATGGTTAGGTGAAATTTTCTGATTTAGAGTTAGTACTTGATGGTGCTAAGTGCTGTATAAGTCTGGTAATTTAATTAGTTTTTGTCAGTAATTTTGGGTACTACTGTAAGTGACTAAAAATGAATTGTTATCATAATAATAATGATAAAAAAACTTGTATTTTTGAAAGAAAATCTATAAACAATCGACCAGTTTCGCTTGCAAACCTGTGGAAAACTCTCAATTACTTAAAACATTTCAGGAAAGTATTAACTTAATTCTTTTCTTTGGTATAATTGGCAAACATTTTTTTAACCCAGTTTTCCTTGTATCATTCAAATATTTTAAAATTCAATCATCTGCAACAAAATAATGTAAATTTTCAAGCAATTCACAAAGTTAAGCCTAGGATTAAGTAAGGCATAATGAACAAAGGACAGCAAAAGGAATTTTTTTTTTGAGAATTGATCCAAATAAATTTGTGATAAGCAAGTCTAATCAGGCGATAATATTCATTATAATCACTCAAAATTGTTCCTTCTGGGGCGGAAGAGGCCTCCAAATATCTACAAAGTTTTGGTAAAAATTATTCTAGGAATTATCTCATGCAAGATACAAAAAAAACGATTTTGTAAGAAATAAATTATACTTCAGTAAAAAGGAGAAATGAATACCTTCACACTGTTTGTGAGTGCAGTTCCATTTACCAGAGTTGCAAACACTGAAAACATAAAATACTGTTTTTAAGTCAGCACCACAAAAGAAAAGTGACGATAACAAACATTTGTCATAGGGTTTTAAATTTTTTTATGACCCTGGATCCCTGGGTAGTGGTACCTAGCAGCTCTGCGACCCATGCACCAGGGAGCAGTCCCCAGTCAAGTAATAGACTGTCTCCAAAATGTTGAAAATTCCTGGCACAGAAGTGGTTAAGACAACACTATGGTTTAAAATTCTCTTTTCGGGCACTCTGTATCTAGTTTTTAGAAAGAATCAAGAAAATCCTACAAACAAATTGAAAATGATGTAAAATTACTAACCATGTATTACAATCTTTTCTAATGGTTGATCCTTTTTCATGCATGTCTTTGTTGTGTACACAGGGACAATCTGACACAGGAATACAATGACCATTATGAGATACTGTTCCAGGTGGACAAAAACATCCAGTCATACACTGAGGCAATGAGCATAAATTTTTCTGGTGCATGTCTTTGCATGTTTTAGTACACTCCTTGTTACAGTCATGGTGAACACTTCCATTGGTACATGATACAGCTAAATGTAAGAATAAGCAAGTACATAAGTAAAAATAAAGTTTCAGAATTCAAATGTTTGTCTCAGTATGGTAAATTTTCTGTACTTTAAACAGCACTTCAAGGTTCGGCCAAAGACAACAAGATAATGGAAAAATAAAAATGTTGTACATCAGGTAAGCCATTAAAAGTAAAGTGAAGTAGGCCCGGTGTTGTCAACCAGGCTATCAATTTCCCTTTTTCGATTTACAATTGCAGGGGGCTTGAAACAGGAACTATTTAATGGAAAGGTATTTTTAAGTGCTCCACCAAATTGTGCTTTCTGATCCTTCGTATTGCTACAGTATCTGACTCTTCTTATAGCAAAGGGAACTTGTCTTGTTGTAGTGAGCACTATCTGCACATAGCAAAGAATCTCATTAGGCAAAAGCAACTTTATTTGTTTTTCCAGGAGGGAAATAAAGGAAATGCATAGAGTCAGTGAGATATACATTAAAAAAAAGTCATATTTAAGAGTCTGCTTTTCGAAAAGGAAAAACTATTTTCTCTAGTTCCATAATAAGGACGCCTGTAAATATTCTTTCATTGTTTTATTTTCTCATGCCAAATCAGGCGAAAAGCAACAACATTTTTTACACGATACCGAGTCAACATGTGACGTTTCCCAGGAAAAGGGGGTTCAAAATTACCAGTGATCTATTTTCTTACCGGTAAATTCAATAGTACTAACTGGAAATTTAGCGGTAAATGAAAAAATCTAATACAAATATACAGTGAAATTATTACTGGTAAACCAGTAAAATGATTTGAGCCCCCTTTTTCTGTGGAACCACACATATTCAGTTTTAATCATTTGTTAAAAACCTGGGTACCTTCAGCACTTTAGGACAACAAAGTTGCTTTTGCTTTATGATAAAAGAGGAAAAGGTCATTTTTCATCTTTAGTTTTCTTCTTTTTAATTTGTAGTTTCATAAAAGCTTTGCATTGCAAATAATACCAAGAATTGAAAGCTTAATAGTGTCAAGTATTTGCAATAGAAGTGAAAACTTTTAAATTTTCATGTATACAACAATAAAACTACTTACGACATAACGATTGTGTTCTCCAATTCAACATCACATTCTTTGAAGCGCATTCTTTTGAATACAATGTAAACGCATTGCATGAGCAGTTATCCGCTGGTATTCTGCAGTCGTTTATGCATGTTTGATAATATTGTGTAATTGGTACAGACTTGTGGCACAGTTTAAAAGCTGATGCATCTCTTAATCTATTACAAACATTCGATGGATCATCATTCAGTACACTGTTGGTTGATAACGATGCTTGAGTAAGAAATGACTTTTGTAATGAAGGGTTTTGTTTGGAGCATTTTTCACCAAACTGTAGTCTTTTCCATGCACCACCAAAATCCTCAGGAGACGTTAAAATGTTGTTCTTCATATCCAAGAAATCATCATCTGGTGAACCATTGTAATTTCCACACAATCCACAAGTCTTGTTCGCATAATAAGGGAGGAAATGAAGATCAACTGATAAGCCATCCCAAAGAATAGTCATACCCCTCATACCAGTGATGGATGTAAAGTCTGTGCCCACCACTCTTGTGATTGCAAAATTCTTTGTTGTGAATGGTAAAGTCACCTTATTTTTATTGATTTGAACCACTGCAAGATGAAAAAGCTTAATTTCAACTCCTCCAGCATAAATTGTAATATGCCGCTGGCAATGTAAGCTTCCAAGTAAATTACAATTTTGGTCTTGTTGATAATGTACAGAAAATGTATCATCCACACAGTCTCCAGCAAGCTTGTATGAGCATTGACCAGAAAAAGAATAATATTTTCCATCAAATGTCTTGAAACTTGATGTTCCAAATGCAGAACAAACAGCTTTCTTTGTTGGAAGATTTGGAACTGAAATCAATCAAGTAGAATCGATACACTTTATCAATAGCTAAAGGTCGAGAATGAACATAATCTCACAAAGAAGCCAATGATAAACCTACCTACTCATATAAAGGAAGTACACATAAACGAATGTAATAGGTGAAGATTAATAAATATGAAACTACACATACCATAAACATCACAGTTTCTTCCATGGAAATGGGGTATGCAAATTTTTTGCCCAGCTTGGTTACAGGTATAATTATCATTTGAGGTGTGATTACAAAATACATTGCAATCTTTTCCATAAAACTTTGTAAAACACTGTTTTGCTCCTGTCAAATGATTACAGAAAAAGTTACTTTCTTCGGTTTTCTTGCAGTATTCAGTACAATCAGTGCCAAACCAATTTTCATTACATATCTTTTCTCCTTGAGTGTTGCATGTAAAGTGAGCACCAGAAGGAATCGCAGGATTACAATATTTGTCACATTGTTTACCAAACCAATGTTGCTGACAAATCTTTTTGCCAACATTATCACAAAAATACGATGATCCGTTGATACAATGAGTCTTACAACCTAAGCCATACCAGTTCTTGTAACAAAGTTTTTCACCAAACTTTCCACATTTATAAAATCCATTTTTTTGTGAATTTTGGGATTTACAATATACAGTACATTGGTCTCCATACCAATTTGATGAGCAAACTTTAACACCTAACTCGCTACAGGTATATTGATTTTCAACTGCCTTGCAAAATTTATCACATTGAACACCATAATAGTCTCTACTACAAGATATGGACAACGACAAAGAAATAGTTGAAACATTCCCTTTCAGTTCTGTAAATAATGTGTTAGAAAATTTATGTGACTTTGAAGGTAAAGTATGAACTACATCTTTATATGCATCTATCAATTCAAGAGAATTGCCTCTATCTAAGTCATTTGATTCAATATCAATGTATATATCACCAGTCCATGGTTTGCTGAATGTATAATTTAAAGGATTCTGTAAAGAATCTGATAGTGTTTTACTGAATGTGATGTTATTCTCATCAATATATTCTCTTGTGACAAATTCTCCTATGTCACAATCAACATTGTTTATGTTGGATTTTATACATCCAGAAAGTTTTGTATCACATGGGTTGACAAAACAGTTACTGCCTGCATCACAACATTTATAATCTCTTTTTACTCCATTTGGATTTGAATATGATATAAGATTGATTAAAACATTTACATTTCCATAAGTGACCTAAAACAGTTAAAAGGAAGTTTTTGTAATGTAATTTTATTGGGCTATAAGAGTAAAGAAAATGAATTGACTGAAAAACAATAAACAAGTAAATTTACATATATTTAAAGAAAATTTAATAAGAAAATGTTTATGGTTGTTTTTAAAGGTAAATATAACTTGGTTTTGGTGCAGTAAGTCAAGCTACCTTGCTGGTTAGAAGATGATTAAAAGACTAAAGTGTAAGTATAT
>JAUBWS010107631.1:0-15281 GCA_032270445.1 Darlingtonia californica
TTAAGATTTATTACCCTTATTTAAGATTTCCTAAAAAGGATATTAACTTCAACTTTGTCTCTGGTTAACTTCTCATAACCACTGTTAGAACCCCTAGAATTTCTTTAAATTTTACATTAAAATACGACCATGGCTTAGAGGGCATCACAGCTATCCAATTAATGGGATCTCGGAAGTTTTTCTCTACTTTACGAACCTCCGGATTTGTAACTAGTCCTCTAAGATTTCTTGAAAAATCCAGGGCGTCAGCAACGAAGGACTAAAAGATCAGTCAGTTAGGGAATGTATTTTTAAAGCGGCGACATGCATTTTTGCCGGCCGGTATAAAACGCATTCATAAGGAACACATCACGCTAATCTGAATGACGTATTATTCATATAATAGTGAAATGGAACCACGAGACTATGTAAACAATACAAATATTAGGATGCATTCTCAAACAAATATTTTCATAATTCATACCTAAATGCTACGTCTGAATTCTAATCAATAGATGCGGTTTTGAATTTGTACGTGTTTATATCAACTAACGTCAATGTCCCCATAGAGAATTTATTTGTCCCGATTAAGAACACGATGTATATAAACTACTTATCAGAGAGGGGGGTCTCAGGTCTTTGTTCGTGACATTTTACTATTTGCTTATTCAGGTATCACTTTTCTATCGGAAATTTTATTCGGTTTTGAAGCGGAAAGACAATAAACTCATATGGAAACTATACCTGAAAGAAATGGACAACTGCAATTACTGACCATCTTTTGAGACAGAATAATTGTCTTTTGTTTTTTTGCTGTGGGAATATTTTTATAGGGTAATTATACCTCAGCCTGAATATTTCGGAATTCCTTATATAATGAAAATCTAGCATCAATTCCAAAGGTATGTTTCTTACATATAAAAACATGTACATACCTGTGTTGAGCTGAGTTTTTGTAATTGATGTTCATGCTTGATACACGTCTCATGAATTAAAGCCAGATCACGTGCCAAATCACGTGATGTATCAGACTTGTTGGTATTTTCTTCATGTTGCTTGGTAGGGGGATGAGGATGGTTCTGTAGAAAAGAAAAAAAGCAAAGATGCACTATTTCGCCCTAACTTTTTTAGCAACACCTGTCAACCGATTTATGCGAATGGGTATTTTCGTTAGGTGGAAATTGCTCCACAACATAATTGTAATACATTTTCCCGCGCTATAATGAGGTGTAAATACAGTGGAATCTCTATAAAGCGGACACCATCGGTGCAAAAAAATGTGTCTGCCTTAGAGAGATGTCCACTTTATAGAGATCTTTTTTAAGAGAGTTTGACTGTAAATCATTCTGTTCCGTTCCTTGACTTGCTGTCTGAGTTATAGAGATGTCCGCCTTACAGGGTGTCCGCTTTATAGAGATCCGACTGTAACTGGATCGAGGTTCCACTTATTACACTGAATTAGATAGTTCCAGCACTTGAATTTCGTCAATTTGGAGGACCCTTTGCTCTTTTGGGATTTCTGTAAGACAACTAAATAGACTCTCGAATTAGCCTCTTACCATGAAAACCGAATTAAGTGGTCAACTGTGTATACACGAATTGGAGATATACGTACCGAAATATCATCTAAGAAATCAGTCATTTTACTTCGGTACTTTTGCAAAAAGGGATTCACCGCAACTAAATAAGGTTCCTAAAATAAAAAATAAGGTTATCATAGAGATAAGAAACAAAGAGAGATATTTGAAGGTGAAACCTCAAATTTTTCGACCACGGTTTTGTTCGTCACTCATTTTATAGGGGTCGAGCCAAGCCGTGCTAAGTCATACAACACAGCTAAGTCAGCTATGCGGCACGTACTGGTTCGGTAAGCACAGAACACCTATGATGTTTAAGACAATCGCAAAGTCATGAGATTTTACATTTTTTTAGAAAAACGGATAAAAGGAACATTTTTCATTCATTAAACTTGTACACGCAAATAAAAAAATTCAAAAGTCATTTACCTTAGCACCAAATTCTACCAGGTTTGCAAGTTTCTGTAGACACATAGCAACCAATGTTAACGTCCTTGCTGCCATTGGAGACGGTGATTCTAAATTACCAATAATATTACAGGTGAATGTTTTTTCTTACAGCTTTTTAAGGTTCATGTAGACACCTGTTTTTTGCCTTGTGTAATTTAATTATACCGACCTGTGCATAAAAGAATATTGCTACGTTAATTACACTTTAATGTGTTATTCATAAGTGCAAGTCTTGTTGAATCAAATTATACAAGGCAGAAAACAGACGTCATTTGACGCCGCACAAACGTTAAACAACGTCGTCAACGTCGAAACGACGATCTTGTGCTGGCCGGGAAAGGAACGTCTGTGCCAAGCAGAATCAGCCACAGGTTCACTAAGAAATTGTCCATTGAAAATATTAAAACGTTAAATGTTTTCATCATGACAATCAAGGAAGTTGACATAGTGTGACTAAAATGTTTCGATTATTCAAACGATTTCAAGAGCCTTTAGTACTAAACAACTAACGCAAGTTAAAGGGCTTCTGTGATGAAAAATAATTTTTTGGTATAATGCAGAGCTTGAAATTTTGATCACAGCTTTTACCGTTTTTAATATCTTTTGATTAAATATGTTTGGAATAAAAGTTTTTATTTATCCTCCGTATATGGAGCTATAAGCTTTTCCGTATAAGGAAGTTACCCAGTTTGTTTAAAAACACAAAAGTTATATTATCTCGTGAACGAACGAAGATTTTTCAATTCTGTAAAAAGACTTATTAAACAACTTTTTGAGCTCTACAACATATCAAAAAATAATTTTTCATCACAAAATCCCTTTAAGCCTACGAACGAAAGCGTATGCAACGTTTTTGTGACAACGAAGCAACAAGTCAAAGTTTGTGTTGGTTATTCAAATAGTTCAATTGACTCTTATACTGAACAACTAATTTCAAGAGATTTTTTATATTTAAAACAACAGCAATAACAATAACAAGACAAAGAGACTTCTTTGGAACAGAACCAACATACCTGGTACTAAATTATGCATTTTGGGATTCAGAACAGCTGGTACGATTAAGCGGAGAAATAAGAAAGCACTAAAGAAAAAGAGTTAAGAAGGTTAACTTGATTCAACCTTAAACTGTTCAGAGATCGCATGTAAACTGTTCAGAGATCGCATGTGTTGGCATGTCACTGTGCTATCAGTCTTATCGGGGACTAAAACCGTTGTGACCTAGATTTCAGAAAGTAGCATAAGAACCCAATTATTGAGACATTTAACGTGAAAGTTTTATGAACATGAAAATGTGAAGCACGGGGTTGTCATAAATTCAACGATACTAACCAATCCCTTATGATGCTGATTGTTATTAGATCCACTGTGTTAATCGTTTTCAATTGAGCTATATTTTGCAAGACTTGCACGATCTGATTTCAATAGAAATTCTCTTGCTTACCTAACAACACGAGAAGGAATCTCCGTTTCATTGGGCCAAACTACTTTTGCTTCAGTTTGTAGACAACAGAACAAAAACCGAAGTGATCTACGAAACAAAGACAATTAAAAATGTATTACAAAAAGAAACCCTTAACAATCAGGATATTCATATCAACCTAGGTAAACCGCATCAGTTCTTCAACCCTTTAAGTGCCGATGACCGTTTTTGCAGGAAAAACCCTATGCGGCGGAATGTTTAACTAGAAAACACTCCACTTTTTTCTCAATATTTTAACATACCAGCACTTAAAGGGTTAAGAACTGTTGTCAATGGGGGCCCGCCTTCACGAAAACATCTACAGGGAACCTTTGTAGAATTAACTGTGATCACTACTAAAAACAGGTCGATTTCGGGACGTTCCTCGAGCTCTATACTAATGCCACTCTGCCACAGACCCATGTCGCTCTCTTTTGAACTAGCCCGGGAAACTTATTGAACATTAAACCTAGATCCAGAATATTGTTTTGTTTTGACTTTAATTCCTACCACTTATCAAGCTTTCTTTTTTTTACTGTTTTGACATTTGGCATAACTTTGCCGCGTCCTGGGTGGCTGGATCATGACCAGGCAAGTGTGCAGGGGTACCCTGACAGTCGGGGTCGGAGCGGCAAGGGTTAAAAACAAATATTCGAAAATTTGATTAGAATTTTTACACCCAGCAATTCTTACTTCGGACAGTCTTGTTTTGAATTGAATATATTGCTAGTGATTTCTTCCAAGAATTTAATCAGTTGTTGAAGATTCTCAGCGACATTTGAGCCACGCTCCACTCGAGATGGATTCAACTAAAATATTTGATAAAAACAGGCCTTCTTATCAAAATCTTGACGATAAATCTAAAATACTGTAAGGCAGTCGACCGGAGTCGAGGGTGACCTATTAGCTAGGGGTGGGCGCTACTCTTACCCTGGTTTTGGATATGGGGCATAGCCTGTGTGAATTACCAGTAACCCATTAGGGATGTGAAAGAGTTAAAGACAAACTTCGCAGAATAAACATTCTTAAGCGGCCATGAATCACCAACAAAAGCCATTTTAAACAATCTTATAATACTATGCAGCGCGTGTCTCAAAAAACGAGAGAAGGCAGAAATTTTACCAAACATATCAATCATATCCTTATAAATTTCAACATCCGTTCCTTAGGATGCACACCAAAGGTTATGACAAATTGTAAAGACCTGACAAAAAACAATGAGTTCTCCGTAGTAAATGTCGCGGTAAATGACGGCAGAATCGGCGCTGAATAAAAATTGACATGGATTTGTAATTTGTAACATGGATTCGCCGTAATCGAGAACTGCATACAAAATACCTCATCGGGAAAAAAATCGGGGGAAAATTTCGCCGGGGAAAAATTTGTACGGGGAAAAATTTAGTCACTTTTGAAAAATTAGTCACTTTGCCCCGACTAAATTTATAAAATTAGTCAACTAGTCAATTAGTCAAATAGTGTCATGATCACAAAAACAACAACAATGCGCTCCAAATCTACCTTGCATTGTTTTTACATGTAAATGGTAGTTTCGATGTCATAGATGCTTTAAAATCCACCGAAATGACATTTTCAAAAGATTTCCCAAAATTTTAAGTCGGTTATAAAAAAATCGGGGAAAAGTACTTGTCGGAGAAAATAAAATCGGGGGGAATCTTAGTCACTTTCAAAAAATTTGGTCATGGGTTTGTATATTCATCGCCGCAGACAGCTGCTGAGCAATAAAATACAACTGTACATACTTCACAGTTCTGCCGACTTTCCATGATCTTCAAAATGACACTTTTGATCGTTTTCTGTAGATAGGGTATCGCCACCATTTTCATATATTGATCCATCAGTTTGGTTGCCAAGGTGTTACCACGGAAAAGTGTCTCTTTCTTTTCTGAAATGTTGTTCAAGAAAGGTTTACGGAAAGAAGAAACCACGGCAACAGTGTAAATAATCAAAAATGAAAACTTTCCTTTCCTGTTATTTCTCCAACCAAAACAGCAAATTTTAAACGCCGTAAGACACAAGTTGTCATAAAAAAATTAACTTTCCAGAGGTTCATTTCAGTATGTCTCGCATCGTTTCAATCCAGTTTAAGTTATGGCAACCGACAATTGAACAAAGAGCAAATAATTTCACAATGAAATTCAGGAGTTCGTCGTCAAGACAAAATTGGCCCCAAAACGAGGCGGGAGATATTGACGGGGTGAGGTTGCCATATGGCAATCAAATACGAATCCTTCTAAGTTGAATTTTTAAAAACTGTAAATGTTTTTAGGTGAATGTTTCAGCAAAAATTCCTCAAGTGTTTCTGCTAATTTAAAGACTTTTCTGCAGGGGGCCCGATCAAAATAAACCAAGTTATTACAAAACTCGAAAATCATTGCAAATCATTTTTTTGAAATCAACTTCTAAAAAGGGGAATTTTGGTATATAAGAATATGGGGTTGGTGGTATTTTTTCTATAAGGTCACCGTAAAGGGTTTCAAACAATAATCTCGGGAAAAGTGCATTGAAAACACATGAAAAAATGAAATTCCGAACTTTACTCTAAATAAGCCAACAGGGAAAATTTCAACTAACGCAAGAATCGCAAAAACTTGCATAAAAATTGACGGCCGGCTGATAGGATTTTGTACAAATGGTTCTTCAAAATTGAGATAATTAAAACTATAGTGGGAATTACAAAGTGGACACCATCCGTACAAAAACTTCTTTTTAATCTATAGTTTTACAGATATAGGCGCTTTGCACATTTCTCTTTCCGCTGTTTCCGCGTCGTTACCTCGATTATTCAGCTCTCTAGATGTGATTGTCTTGATTAGCTCTATTTCTTCGTGGTCATCTTTTGAGCCTTGTCGGAAAATCTTTAGCAGAGTATAAGCTAATGCATTCAAGTCTTTTGAAACTTCACCCAACGATTGGACAAGCATGTAATCTTTGTTCAACAACACCTTAAATATATAACGACATCTAGATATTTTTCTTTACTGCTATGGTTCAAGTTGCCAAGCTCTTTCCTATGTTTTAGGGTGTCCCAGAGTCATTTAACTGGCATCAAGTATATAAAAAAAATTTTACCGGTTTTTAGACGGTAAGGGTAACAAATTTAATGTCTTGACATCGTCTTTCAATACTATTGTATGCATTTGAAACCCAAAACAATTATTTAATGCCAATATGCCTTGATTGGAGAAATGTTTTAATAGCCTGCTTTTGCAATGGGAATACAATGTATAAAATTAAAATAGCATTCTTTCTAGGACACCTTTTAAACTTAAGTTCGTTTCAAAACTTCTTGAATCTGAAGATTTCAAAAACATCAGACATCAAATCTCAGCCGTCATTTATGCTCCAGACTCAAATCTGTTTTGGACACCAAACTCTTATGTTCCTTGAGAGGACGGCGTGAGAAAACACTGATGAGACCCCCACCTAGCTTGGATCCTAGCCTTCTAAAACTTTTAAAAAAAAAGAAAAGGTATGACTTTTACCTCTTTCAATTTGGAATATTCTTCTACAGGCATAATGATTTCGTGCTATTAACAAAAGAAAAAGATAATAGGACTTTCGGATCAAATATGGATCAAAGTGAATCAATGAGTGGTAAACAAATAAGTAGGTAGATGGGCAGTAATCAGAGGGCAGTTAATTAGTAGAATGAAGTTCTTTTAATTAGGGGTAGACTATTCCATAGTTCGTTTAAAAAAAGTCGTTCATGCTCGGGCGGAAATAGTTCTGTCGAGCAGGAATGTGAATAGACTTTTTTATAAATTACCTAATGACAACGCCTGCCTCGTTTTTAAGTAATTTTTGATGACCGATAATTAAAAAATGATAGAATCATAAATACAAAAACAATATATTAGGACCTTTGAGATTTGATCACCATGACAATTTAAAGTGAGAACGAGACAAGCGTTGTTATTACGTAATTTATAAAAAGGCCTTTTAATTGGGGGAGAAAAGAATAAACGTCTTTCCTCGTTCCGCTATCGTTAACACAGAGTTTATTAGCTTAGAAGTCCTTTAACTTAGCCTATAGATAGTCTATAAAACTCAGTGACGCCGGAGCCCTCGTGAAAGGTGAAATGACCATTGTTAATTGGTAAAAGGTTTACAGGAAAACATATTCTGGGTTATTTCGTATTTTTGTGTTCCTCATATTTAGCAAAATTTGTCAAAAGTTTACGTATTTCTAAAATCAGTACCTCTAGGTTGAGGGAAAACGCAATAAATTACAACAGAATTATCTTTCCGAGATCACAACCACTCGCTTGTTTTCTAAAAATTCTTGATTTCGAAGAAAGAAGAATGGAGAAGAAATGGTGAAAGACATGCAAGACTACTTACAACAAATTTTGCTGTTATCCTAACACTTCCCATTTCCGACTTATGTTGAACACTTGACATTGTAAACCATTGGTCCAACACTTTACCTGGTTCCATTGTACTTAAATTCACCGTCACTCTCGCTATAAAATAAGAGGACAATAAAACTATATACCATTTCAGTCTCTTTTACTTCAGCCAAAATTACCGAAATTCAGTGGTGGTTTGAAGGGTGGCCGCCATGGCCAAATGCCTCCCCAGTGGCCAAAATCGTGAAAAAACCCATGGGGAGGAGTATTTTTCTATTTAAACGGAACACAAGATTGCATGCCATTTAAAAGAAAAACACACCTTCATATAGGGTTTTTATTAATATTTCCCACTAAATTACGTCATCAACACCATTTTGGGGCATCGCACTTAAAAAACCCAGCAAGACCCAAAAGACGAAAGCAATTGCAACGTGGGACAAATAAATTCAGTGTATTCACTTACTTACTTTTATTTTTTGTTCTACGCAAAGGGGCTCGCGAAGCGTAAGACAGCAACAAAAGGTCTTCGACGTGGGCGAAAGAACAAGTAAGCAAAATTGTTTAAAAATGTAAACACAAGATAGATACACCCTTCTCGAGATATATTTTGAATGCCCCACGCACAAATCTATACCTATATATAAAGATAGAAACACCCTTCTCGAGATATATTCAGAATGTCCCGCGCATAAACCTATATCTATATATAGCTATATATAACTATATATCTTTGTACCATGCGGTCCCTCAACCACTGCAATTTAAAACGTGCGGGCGGCACTCTTTCATCACTAAATCTAGACTATTTAAAAGTCTAACTTAAAGGGAATCTTAAGTAAACGACGCACAGCGGGGGTTTCGCACAAAAGCGAATTCAATTCCCTTCCCGCACGACAAGGTATTTCCACCCGCTCGTTCACGGCTTTTAAATGGACTGTAGAACAGTCTAGTGTAAATAAAGACCTACCCATTTCTTTATCTCTGTAAGGACCAGTTTTTCTTGTATACATCGACACTGTAAATGATGTAATATCTGTCGGAAGATCTCTGAAAGCAAGGATAAAAATAGCATTAGGATAAACTATGGAAAAGTAAACGTAAAACAATAAGAAAAATGAAAATAAGAGAAAAAACAGACATGAAGATAAGAAAAAAATAGATGTCTGCATAGCACGCCATGTTATGTCATATTATGTAATGTATAGCTGAACTGTGTGCGGTGTTTTTCATAACTGCATCAGAGTGCGCCCGCGATAAAATTTTCCAATGCATGGGAATGTTGACCCTAAGCAATAAGAGCGTAAATATTCGTCGGGCGAAATTTTTCGTAGACCCTAAGTGACAAAACCTCAATTTTTGAAATCATAAATTTTGCGAATTACTGTTACAAAGCCATAAAAATTTTCAGTTCGTCGGCCCAAACTTTCCTCACCTCTGGAATTTATCGTCACTCTTAGGGTCGACATAATTTGGGCTAAAAGGTATTTTAGTGACGCTTTGCTCATTCAGGGTTGCCACTGAATTTTCACGATAAATTTCAAGGCTCTTTTGGGAATATTTTGCAATTTTTCAAGGTTCCCTAACATAAATTCAAGGTTCTTAGTTTGTTCAAATCAAACTAAAACATAAAAATCAATCGACTAATTAAACAAAACTGATGATGTTTTTTTCCTTAAACAACTAGATTTTACTGCAAATGGGCCTTTTATATTTTTCTCAGAGAATAAAAGGTTAGCTTAATGAATTTCATAGCTGAAATGCCACTTTATTTCATGCTTTTCCAATATAAATTACAAAAGAATGTTAGAAAACTGGTTCAAGGTTTTCAAGGTCCAGTGGCAACCCTGTCATTGTATCTGAGACCGCGTGCGTTCGTTAAGAATTCGCTTTGCGAGAGAAGGGTTTTTGGCATTGAGGCTTTTTGGGCAGTTGCATATAACGATGATTTATTTCATTTAAAAAAATTGGTCAATAATATAAAGGAAGAGACTGCAAATAAGGAAAGAAACCTTACTCAAATTTAAATTCTTCATCAAAGACTGGTTCCGGTGCTTCTCTAGACTGTGTCCTACATGTTTTGACGTCGTTTAGTGAGATAACACAGTAAGGATGAGGGAGTTTGTTTACAGGTATTCTTTGGGCGTGGCATATAGTCATTTCAAGGCTACGTAACTCCTTGATTGGAGATGAAGTTTTTCGATGATTAAGGTTTCTCTTGCTACAAAATGAGCTGATAGCTTCAATCCATTCCTATAGAAGTAGTTAAAAGAAAAACATTATTAGAACAGGATGAATAGAGTTGATAAAATAGAACGAATTTGACTAAATTAAACCTGTTTTTTCCAGCAAAATGTTGAGCTAACATTACAAATCACATGAAGGAATATAGATTTGTAGTTAACAATTTTTAATTCTTTTGAAAATAATAATCTTTTATTTTGTCGAGATATTTTGTTCGTTGTATTATCAGTGAAAAGCTTTTGTTAACGTGACGAATATCATGAATTTACAGTTTAACTTACCTGAGCATCGTCACTCGTTTCCGCACAAAGGAAATGCGTTTGTGTTTCGTTGTACGCCCGCACGACGATTTGAAAACAATTTTGCCTAAAATGATAAAGCGGAGTAAAAACTTAACTTGAGTATATGAGACGGTAGTGGTCATTACGCTAGGTTGTTTATAGTCAGGTTATCAAAACTTCCATTAACCGTGTTCAAATATTCATGACTCACCATGGACCGGTAGCTCAGTTGGCAGAGCGATAGCACTAATGCTAGGTTGTGGGTTCGAGTCCCACCAGGTCCGTAAGCTTTCCTACTGTTCTGGCCACTTATCACATTATAAGTATGGTTAATTACTAAGTAAGCTGAAAGAAGTCTTTGCACTTTATAAGACGCAATATAGAAAGAATCTTACCTTCCAAAGAGAGAATCGTGTACAATGTATACGGAAACATAGCTTAAATCGAATAATCCTTTTGGTTTGGTACGCTATGAGTAACAATACAAGCATTACTATCATATATAATCTATAATTTTTTTCTAGCAAATATTTACAACCATGGGTTGAACAAACGATCGGCCATCAGTAATTACCGATCAAAGTTATCAAAAAATGGATCAAAGAACGTAAAATTTCACGAAGTAACCGATTGATACGCTATTTGTCAAGGTTAAATATTACTTCTTAACTCTTCTTTATTGGTGTAAGCTAAATTCGTTCAGTGCCATGAACATTTGGAAAATGTTCCTGGAGTCTAACACACCCATCAAGGCGCTACCAAGGGAGCTATGGTTTTCACGAACTCAAGACGTGTTTGAAAAACAAGTGATTGATTGAAGATCGTTACTTTTACCATTCTTTCTTCAGACAAAAAGATTTGTTGTAAAGATTGGTCATTCATAACAAAAAATATTGAGTACATCAGTTAATATTGGGCGCTGAGCACAATTACAATGAATAAAGTGCATTTACCTCTAGCTTTTTCTTACCTTTTCGTTTTCATAATATAAAAGTTGTTGGTCTTTTCCACGAAGCAAAATGTATAATCTTTTCCATTTGTTACGATTACCTAAAGCACGGAATGTTGAGAGGTGAAAATTAGACTATTTGAAACATTGAAGAACGATTTTAAATGAATGATAATTCTTATTGGTCACCCAGAATAGCCTCTTCCGTTCGTAATGACCTGTTGTGTTGCCTTCAGGGAAACAACTCAGGGCATCATGCAGAATAAACGGTAATGGGCAATTATCACTACCGAACACTTAGAAAAAGGTCATATTTCGCATTATTCGAGTTTTCTATACAAACGCTTGTTACAAGTGCTTGATTAAGCAAGCAAAATATTGTCTCGATTTGTCGTTCTTCCAAACACTTGTAACAAGCGTTTCTATAGAAAACTCGAATAATGCGAAATAGGACCTTTCACATAATCTGAAAGTCTCGAATGGGGGTCAAACTCGGGACTCCGATTTACGCGTCAAGCACCTTAACCACTCGGCTACGGCTATTCAAAAAAATTAAGTTTCTGTCATAAAAAATTACAACTCGATTTGCTTGCACAACTAGAGGTGTGTCTTGTGCAAATGCGCATGCGGAACCATCAAACCCGATCTGTAGAAATGTAAATCTAGCTTTACCTTTTTTAATTAGATAGCCGCTTTTCGAGACATTCATTGTGTCTGAAAGCCTTGAATTTAGTCGAAGGGTCGGTATGAGTGGGAGTCCGCCATTATTATTGTCTTTCTGGCGCATTGGCCCTTGAGTGTTCCTTAAAAACGCCTCATATTTTGACTGAAAAGAGAAGCGATATCATTGATTAGGGTTCATATTTACCCATCAGTGGGAAAAATCGTCAAAAACCTATGTGTTTTCTATTTAAACGGCAAACAGGACACAAATTGAGTGTCGCTTCAATAGAAATACACTCCTACACAGACGTTATTTGGAGTTATATATACAAAATCTGAAAAATGTCACTAAAAGCTAAAAATGTTAGAGCATAGAAATAGGAAAACACTAAGTAACGCGAAATCAACGATTTTTGATTAAGGCTACCCCATATGTTCCTTGTAAAAACAAAAACACTGCAGGATGGTAGCTTCTTTGTCGAGATTTCAAGTTAGGGGTTTCTTATCATTGTCTTAGAGGGTGTGAATTTCTTTCTATTTCATTGAAGATGGAAGTTGCCTTTATCTATACAAAACTCTTACATCAGTGAATTTAGAAAGAGATAGATGAACAATAATATAAAAAAAAATAAGAAAAGAAAAAATAACAAACCTTATCTAGGGGAGCTCTTAAAGAAACTCCCTCTGCCAACTGCTCCTTCTTGTAACGTGATATTATATCTTCAATGCTTGAAATAGAAATTAAGAAAAAGAAATAGGGGAAAAAGGTTTATGGAAAAGAAAAAGATTTTTGAATCAAAACTCAAATCGTATTTTGAAATAGTTCACACATTGTTCCTTTTAGAGGAAGTCGAACACGAATTTTTTAACCACATGAAATTCCATAAATTACCACAAATCACAGTGTCTAGACATGTCATGGTTTTACTAAAAGTGGAAATCCTAACCAGACTGGCACAAGGCGTCATTTTAAAGTTGAGTAAAGTTGCATAGATAATGGAATAACTGAGTCTTTCGTTTTTTGAATTTCTTGAAGACAGTTACTTTCGTTGCAAAACAAAACCTTTTTTCATCTCTTTGAAAACTCAGGTAATACAGGAAAACTATATTTTTCAATGATGGGGTGACTTCATTTTCAAACTCTTCCTACACTGAACATGACGTAATATTAACATTATTTTAACGTCTTTTCAACGTCAGTAGCTACGATCTAACTCGCATTACTGGATTATCCCAAAAAAAAACTTGTGCCTTGTACCTATGACCAAAAGTTTTGACGTAACTTTCATAATAAAGGGGCAAAAAAAAGGGTTTTTAACCTCCAAACGTTTGGCTATAGCTGCCGAATGGAATAAAACTGAAAAAAAATTTTTTCTTTTTTTAGGCAAAATTTTGAGAATATGCTCCACCAGGGCCGGCGAAACCGCATGCCCCCCCCCCCCCCCCCACTTTTTTGCTAAGTAACAAAAAAAAATGTTACGTACTTTTTTAACAAACATAAAATCAATCTCAAATACAATTTTATTATTTACATTATGCAATACTCACTAAGAGAAGACTCACAAACGAGATTTACAGTACCAGCAAATTTATTGACAAGCTTTCCATTTAGGTAATATTCATTATTTTGGTTTCACTAGCAGATTTTTTTATTCTGCATTTACACTTTCTTTTGAATTAAGACTTTCCTTAGATTAAGTATACTTCTTTTAATAGAACTATAAGTTAATCATTTACCTTTCCCTATCTTCACCCATGAATCTTAAAGAGATTCTGTGATGAAAAAAAGTTTTGATATGTTTCAGAGCTTGAAATTTAGTTTAAAACAGTTTTTACAGTTTTCAATTTTCTGGTTTACAAGATATTTGTTTCAAAGTTTTAATTGATCCTCCATATATGGAGATACAAATTCCTAGATAACAACTTTTACTTTCCATACAAGGAAGTTAACCCGCTTGTTTAAAAACACTAAAAAGTCATTTATCTCGTGAACCAAAAGAGATTTTTCAATTCTATAACGAGGCTTGCAAAACAACCTTTTCAGTTGTACAAATCACTACACAGAGTCCCTTTATTAAATAAAACTACTAACTTTTTCAAAAACTATTTCTTGTCCCTTGATTATATTCGGAGTACATTTTAGCCAGTCTAGAGGGTTCAAACTTCAAAAATTTTCTCGGCCACTCTCTATTCCCACTCTCTATGCCCCCCCCCCCCACTTTCAAAAGTGATTCACCCGCCTTGTCCACTCAAATCTTTTGAGCGATTCCAAACTTATCAATTTTTGTCAAATGTTAGGAAAGTTACAAAAGTTTGAAGAAAATAGTACAATGAATAAAAAACAGACTTAGTAAGTCATCTTAGTACAGATATCCTTAAAGACATTCCGATTATCAAAAAAATGTGCGATTCGATAACCTGCCAAAATAAATAATTCAGAAATGGTACTCTTGTTTCTAGAGGAAGTATTTTTCGCCCAAAAAATAACTAACTCGTGATTAAAAGCCAGACTTTATTAGGATATTCAGAACATGCAAAAGATATCTGTCAGGTATTTTAGAACGGTCTGTGGATTCGACACTATGTCGAACTTAAGAATTAGTAATCTTGCCTAAATTCGAAGAATTCTTTTCCAAACTAATGACAAACACATGACATTCTTAAGACATTCAGAAAATCCAAAAAAAACATTTATGAGGTGTTTTCATGAAGTTCGGTGAACACTGGAAACTTAGTCCTCTAAACACGGTAAAATCGCAGCTTAACAATGCAGAAGAGTTTGGAGATTTGCTCATTCTAAAAATCAAATTGAACTAGTGAGATTTTATAGAATCGCTTAATCATTAAATCTACGATATTTTTATCACCTTACCTGTTAAAAGATCTCCCACCCAAAATAAATCGCTGACCTTGGCGTTTGATCAGAAAACGAGACGTCTGTTTACCTTCCCTAAATATGAAAACAAAAAATTCACGTTATTCCTATACCATCAACAGGACACTATAAAACAAATCTAATATTAAAATAAATAATAGACAATCTACTAAAATTGAGAAAACCACCAGTTTAAAGGGGAGAAACACTTCTCTTTGTTAATTTCTATAACTTTTATATTCTTCCATAAAAGATGTATCTATATTGTTGAAATCATATGAATTAACTTTTCCAAAAATTATCAAATATTCGGATAAAGATTCAATGAAGCTTTTCAGAGATGTTGCATCTTCTCGAGTTCATCTTCAGGTTAAAAACCCTGTTGATATGATAGCTCGAAAAAGCTTTGTTTAATAGATGTTGCTTTTTTATTA
>JAUBWS010107632.1:0-10304 GCA_032270445.1 Darlingtonia californica
CTTTAAACTTCACAATGTTTACATATTTGTTAGTTGCAGATTAAAACGGAATTGCCATATTACATCATATATAAAGTTCAGACCAGAAAATGTTGTTTGTTGTTGCTGTTCAAAGTGACCCCACCGAATTCAAAGTCGCCCCCTTCTACGGTATATTATCAAATTTTATTTTATCAATTTTGGTCAGAACTTCATTGATTTTAACCCATCTACTTTTCAAAAATGTACTTTGAACTACTCAAATTTACTGATTAAATTATAATTATCCCTGAAATGTACTTATTTGAATATTGTGGATGAAGCAATAAAAATTAAAAAACACAAAATAACTTCCAAAACTGTATCCACGTGATTCATCAGACAGACAACTTTATCCGTTTATATCTGTGACATCATGATTAATATAATGAAATATTTCTAATGGATAAATCCAATAATTGGGTATGACTATGTACATGATGTTATAGACGGATTTCAATGTTTAGGGGGTTTGGAAACCAAGTATATTTTTGTTTTGAAAGTTTAATAATGGTAGACAGAGAAGTGTTTTCAAATAGAAAGCAACATCACACGATGTCAACAGCAAGGCATAAAACAAACAACTTTCACACTCTTCAATACAACATGTCTGTGTTTTTTGACTCCAAAACCGCGTTTGGGACTGGGCATGACAACAATATACGTCACGATGAAATCCGTCTATTCCTCTATGAATAGATTTAAAATGAATGTGGACTTCTTGACCACGTAAGAGTGATTTCATTGCTATTTTAGTAAGACAGAACATTATAGATAATTTGTCACTGCAACTTTCAAAAATACAAATAAACATCAATTCATAAACCATGGCATCTTTTTGACTATTGCCCCGACCAGTTTGAGGAAATTTTTTTTTGAAATAATTTTATAAATCATATATATTGCTCATTACTGTAATATTTCTTAAATAGAAGAAAATCTCAAACTTGGCAACTATGAAGTTTCCTTATAACTCAACTATCCACTTTCAAGTCAATTAAAGTAAAAATATATCTAAAAGAAATGAAAATCATACCCCTCCAAGGAAGCTTCGAAGCCTTTGGACAGTCCGTGTTGCAGTCGCCATTTTTAATGATCAAAGCCGGTGCACTAAATATTTTTAAGTAATTATCAATATGGGTGCATAAACAAACACTCCTGCTTGAAAAATGACGGTCACAAACAGTAAAAAAGCAAAAACGAAGTTGAAGTCTATATTGGATTGAAGATTGATTGACTTTGATTTATGTCTGGCTGTCTGGCATAAGTATAGATATAATTGATCACCCATTGCAAAGGAAAGACTGATATTGTCGATAACTCAAAGAGACTTTTTTATAAATGTGTTTTGGCTTGATAATGATAAAAATATCATAAATATTAGACTAGAGTTTAGGCGTTACCCATCTGGCGAACACCGGAACTCGAATGTTAATTTTTCTGTACCTGTTCCACATTTCCAAATTTTCTTTTCTAATCCTTAAAAACAATCCAAGGACCAATACTTCCTTGTAACTTTTTTCGATGAGCTTACACCCAACTAGCGAACACTTTTTCTCTGTGAGAAATTCAGTGCACTTATCAGTGATTGTAGCGTCTTCATTTAATTGACTTGATTAAAACATGCTCCCAGAAAGATTGCAGCCTCCCATTTTGGGTTTACCCTTCCATGTAACTTTATTTTGCTAATGTGAATAAAGGGTTTATGTGAATATAGGGTCTTTTGTTTACAATGTTTCTGTTATGAAATGACATTAATTCGCGTTTAAAACGATTTTGAGCTCTCAAAACTTGAAGTAAAGTTCAAAACTCAGTGTACAAACTCTCCACATCCTGTTGAAATCACATCCCTCGTAACGGCACTGTGGCGTTGGCAAGTTAGCGAAATTGGCCCGTAAACATACGTTTGATGGGTCAAATTCCGACTTGAGTCACTTTTTTTCAATTGCAGCAAGTTTAAGACAAATTTAAAGATTTTACCATGATTTAGATCAAGGATGTACAGCATCTCTAAACCACACAAGACAATGTTTGGTTGCCCACTGTGGGACACAATAACATTGGGCATTAAATAACGATAAATTCTCGAACCAGTGGAGGAGAAGCTTGGCATCTCAAAGAAGAATCATTGAAGACTCGGTATGTCAAATCATGGGAGATTCTGAGTGAGCATACCTGTCCATTACCACCACTAACGATCAGAACAAGCGTGTATATTCCAAACTGGTAACTTTCCCAAGAGATGGGATTGCAGTGGCGTCATCATTGATGTAAAGGATCATGATCAGTACGTTGTTAAAGTTGCTGGAACAGGGAGGCTCACCTTGCAAACCGGAGATTCCTGAGGAGCTTCAAGCCTCACCTCCTGTTCGGTACCATACCACCACTTCAAAGATCTCCTTCAGGAATTAAGCTGATCAATCAGATACCTGCATCCACTAACCAACCAATCTCAAACCATTCTAAATCTGTATCAGAACTCAATCAAACGAACCATCCTGAAGGTACAACCTTGCGTCCCACCAGGGAAGATGCAACACCACCACCTCCTATGTGTGTGACTCCTATACCATCCCAGACCAAAGGAAATGAACCAGCACCGTTACGTCGATCTTCTCGAGTACGACAACCCCCAAAGATATATGAGCCAGAATCTGGAATGTTTGTCCAAAAGACCTGATTCGTTGCCAAAAGGACTTGTATATACCATGTTGGAAAGACTGATATGTTTGTTGTGCTGAACGGTTTCCGATTGATATGCGGATTCAAGGACATATGCAATTTAGGGAGAGATGTAGAGACATTAACCTTATAGGAAACAATGCTTAATATGTTGTTTATTTTCTTTTCGTTTAGACCACATTCTTATAGTAAAATTAAGTAACTAAATAGGATTAACATTTGTTTAGAACATCTTTAATCTAAATTAAACCTTAAAATTTGTCTTGAACTTGCTGAAATTAAAAAATAAGTGACATGAAAACGAATGTGAGAATGTATCAGGAGTGTTGCAACACGTAAGGCAACCAAAGCATGAAATTTGTCAATAAATTCATCTTGTCTTTAGAAACCCAAACAAAATCATAAGAATAAATAATGAGTAGGCTAAAGAACAGATCATTCCAATGTGTGTTCAACTTCCAAGTGCACAAATTCTAATCCTTATAACATTAAATTGCTTTTGGTTGCTTCGATCATTCGCTCAAGAGCAGGCCAGCCTTAAAAATGAGGATGATGTGACTCGATGATAAATTAAAGATTCTTTTTAAATGAATAATTTGTGTCAATGTTTTTCTTTTGAAACCTCAGTTTCCCTTTATTAAACAGCTTAAATGTGTCTTAACTGAAATTCAATTTAGAAGCAAAACATATATCCAAGAAGAAAAAATATGTGATAGTCTATGGGAAAAGGGGACATAAAGCCAACCAATAGTTTACCTCGCAATTTACGTGTCGCTTAAATAGAATTTAACTCTTCCTCAAACGTTTTTTAGTGATTTTGCCAGCGAGTGGAGTATGATCACAATTGATATGCCCCCTTTTCCCTTAGATCATCACATATTCATAGAGCTTGAATTTGGCTGCTGCAGCTATAAAGGGCAGACACAGGTAATCGTTGAATAACCTGCGAGAACACGTAACAATTACAGCCAACTTAAACAAGTAGGGACATCTTGTGGAGTATTAGTAATATTTTATTTATAGATGAAGAAATAACTTAAACAACTAGTGCATTTCATTTCTGAATAAAATATAAGGGCTGATTAAAAAACACAACATGGCAGACGACGATGATGGATGGGAAGTTCTCACAGGACCTCCTCAGTTTCAGTCACCATTGGAGAAGAATTTTCATGAATTTTGCCTTGCTGCTCAATCAGGAGATATTGAAAAGGTTATTAGTTTTTTTATTCAAAAATGAAATTATTACCAACATCCCGTTTAACTCTCACGAAAATCAAAATTTTTGATTACAATGATCTATTTTCAGCACCCATACTTGATTAGGTTTCTTAGTTCTTACCCAACCTATCAAAAACTGCCTTAACACTCGGACAATATTTTATGCGGCTCGCTCCCTCTAAAACTAAAAACTAAAAACTAAAAAAAACTGACCACCTCAAAATGATGATTCATCCACTTCATGAGCGTTAAGTTACATATTTCGGAAATCTTTGGCTATTCTCGAAAACTCAAATTTCCTCTTTGCAGTTTGCGAATAGTATTTACAAAATTTTACACAAAAACTAAGGACGATTTATACTACACAAAAACTAAGGACAATTTAGAATTTAACGATTCATCGTTTTTTGTTGATAAAGTGATATCTTTACCCTAATTCTTCACATGCTTAATATTGCAGTTGAAAGTTCGTAGCGTACGAAGGTTTTGTTTTCGCTTCAAGTCAATAGTATACGTCGTGTTTTATAACTTATGGACGATTTCAACTAGGCAATTTCCTCCCTCGATACAACACTTTAACACCTAAGAAACTTGCTTTTTATACCTCAGTGATTTAATAGGCATGCGAATGGATCCGACTTTCAAGCTTTTGAGTTGAGAAATCACTGTTTACGTAATTATTTCATTATGAGATAAAAGAGATAAAAATAGATCTGCTTGGGGTGTCTAACGATTTTATTCGCTTAATGACAGGCTTGAATAATTCCGTGTACACTCGTGTCGATGTACGAGCATTTGCGTTGACGTCATGAAAAAAATGTGTACTTGTAATCTTCCAAAACTTTGAAAGAGTTGACATAGTAAAGCTTTTGAATTCAACTACACACTAGTGTACTTTGACTATACAAACCGAAAATGAGCTTGTATAAAGCTTCAAGATTTTAATTTGCGTGCACGATTCTTTAAGCCCTGCTAGTGGGAAACCCGCTTCATATAATTATTTCCTCAACTGGAATGTTTAGATGCAGAAAATGCTGACGGACAAGATTTTAAGAAACGTCAACCAACAGAGCCCTTTCAGACAGGAAACTGCCTTGCATTATGCATGCAAGAACAACAAAGTTGATGTTGTCGTATTTCTGGTTGAAAAAGGGGCCAACGTCAATCTAAAAGGTTCGTTTTCTATTTTCAAAGTTTCTTTGGGAATAAATTATGTAGATTCTTTGCCTATCGATGGTATCTTTGAAAGAGTATTGGAAGAGGCAAACTGAGAAATTTTGTTCCGAAGGAGACCAAAAGTGTTTTTGAAACATGGATTAGATACAAAAGAAGTTTGTACACATATAACTTTCGTTGTAGTGAAAGAATATTTCTATTTATGAAGCTTTCACATCAAAATCTTTCGCACGCATGCATGTGTAAAACGCTAAAGCTACTTAAAGAAAAAAATGTCTCGCATACTTTTTACGATCAGAATTTGCTAACGCAGCCCTCTGAATTTACGACGGCATTCAGTTGTTGCCGTCATTGAGCCGTCATAAATTGAAACTGCGACGAGAATTTTTTGCTGCAACTGGCTTTCTTTAATCCAAAGGAAAAAGTCAGAGAGATATTGAACTTTAGTATCAATTCTTTCCTTTTCTCATCCTGTTGTAAACACTTTTCCTTTTCCTTAGCATAGTCTTACACTCTAATTAGCAACTGGAGTAACTCAATTAAGCTAAATTTAACGCACCCTGAATGAACTTATTGTTGCCGTCGTTTCTTATATTTTGCCGCCGTATCGCCGTAGCGATGAGCTACCTTCATTAGCATATACATTTATTGGAGTTATTAGAAAACGTTCCTACAATTCATAGTGCCGTGGAAACAGTGGTGGCAATGGACAATAATTTTGACGAGCATTTAAGCATTTTTCTTTGTCGTAACCGTGTTTGTGCTATAGGGAAAACTTCGTTCAGGGAAGGGGGGAGGGACCAACCAAAACAAACATTGTATATGTGACGGTCTATGGGAAAGTAGGCTTGGTCATTTTCACCGCGATCATACGCCAACCGCTAGCAAAATCACTAAAAAACGTCTGTGTAGGAGTGCATTTCTACTTAAGTAGAAGGTCCATAATTCCACCTTAAATAGAAATGACCTCCTCCGCAGACGTTTTTTCATGATTTTGAGAGGTAAACAAGTAATGTCCCCTTTTCATAGACCGTCACAAATATTGACCTTACTCCTGTTATTTCAAAGTGAAAAAGGGTCCACCACAATAGGCGGGGGTTAAAAATTCGAAACGTACTTTTTGAATTGTCCCATATGGCTCTTGTTATTACTAAAAACAGTAGATTCGTAGAGTAAAGCTCCAATTTTTCTTCTTGTAGATGTACGATTGAAACATAGCCTTCACTTAGCTTCGACCTTCGGATACCTTGAAGTTGTCAAATATTTGATTCAACAAAGAGCTGATTTGAATTTTATTGATAAGTATGGAAGAAGTTGTTTACATTGGGCGTCAGTGAACAAACATTTCGAAGTCGTACAAGAACTGCTGAATGCAGGTATCTTATTAAAGTTCGCTGTGTTTCTCCAAAGCTTTGGAGTTTCGTATAATGTAGTCTTCTGAAAAATCTTGTTCCCGTGAAAACTAGGAAAAATTCGTCTTATCCGTGAATTCTTTTTATATCTCTGGTTGATTTGAAAATAATTAAAATTAAATTAAATGTTTACCATAATTACGGTGATTGATGAAAATTAAAACGAACATTAAAAAAATTAATTTCGTGGTTAATTTCAGCCTGAAATGTTGACCACCTTCAATCAAACAGCGACTGCTATTTTCTGTATCTTTTTCCGAGTTTTGTGTCCCAGCTTTAACATGTATATTTAAATAACAGCTTCGTTAGAAATTGCAGAGGCGTGGCTAAGTTGTCAAGTCAAGGCCAAAGGCATAAACAAGAGATAGGTTATATAATCAGAAAACAATGCTTTCTTTATAATTTAGGGGCTCCAGTATTTTATCCAGTCAGCAATAATTGGCAACCTCTACATGAAGCTGTTAAAGGAGGCGACTTAAGGATCGTGAAAATTCTGGTGGAAAAAAATGCACCTATCAATCCTGTTGTCAAACGTTAGTTAGTTCTGCCTGTAATTATTTAAAAAAAATATTGAGTTTTGAATCAACTCAAATATTTGAGTGTTTTTGTTAGAAAGTCCAGGTTACAAGTCTTACAAAAGTAGAAATGAAGTAGCTCAAGTAATACTCCCAACCATAATTTAATTGTTTACCTCTCAAAATCACGAAAAAACGATTTTTTATTTTATTTCGCTGCAATCAGGGACAAAATTAAATGAAATACTGACACTTTTTTCACACTTGTTAAATATTATTGTCAACTCCCCCTTGACTTACAATGTTTTTCAGTGGTTTCGAGATGTAAACAATGATACTTTTGATTGGCTTAACGTTTTCAACATATAGCCTTCTAGGGGGAACGGGAACGAAAAGAAAAAAAAAGATGGAAATTTTGGGTCAATAACTTTAAGGGATCAAATTCATTTGTTTCAGATGGAAAAGCATCACCATTTACACCTTTGCATATTGCAGCAAGAGAAGGGAATACAGAATGCTTGAAATATTTATTGGAATGCAAAGCCCATGTCAATGCTGTCAACCAGGGTATGATTTATTACCGTTTCTCACAACATTTCCAATTATATGTCGCGAGTAATGATGAAAACTCGATTGTTTTGGCATATCCTTACTTTTCGTCTGTTATAATCGATAGAATAGTAATGTAATATAATTTGATTTAGCGCTAAGTGATTGTGTTAGATTTGGAAGGAATTTAAGTCCGCAAGTTTGACTCTAAAATCCACCAATTTTGCGCTAAATTTAATTTTTGCCAAATGTACGTCCAACGCTGTGTTGATTTAACAGAAGCTACCAAATTCCAACCAAACGCTTTTCGGTCTTCATTTATTTAAAGGCCAAATATGCTATTACAGTATTTTTTTTGTTTTTGTTTTTATAGGAAAACAAACTCCGCTGCACGAGGCCGCATACCGTGGTTCCAAAGATTGTTGTCGAGAACTTATTACACATGGTGCTGATCCACATGCAAAAAATAACCTGCAACGAACGCCTCTCCTTGAAGCATGTAATCAAGGTAATTAGCGCATGATACGAAAATTTTGGATTGCGGAATGGACTTCACATATAGAATGAATGAGTCCTTTGTTCGATTTATTTTTTCAGGGAAAACTTCACCTGTGAAAACTTTCCCCGACGTCCTTAAGAAATTCAGAACGTCTATATGAGGTCCTTTAGACATTGCGAGTGTCTAGGACATTCAAAACACCTAAAATATACGCCCTTTAATCACGGGCTATTCCTTTTTATTAAAAGTTGAATATTATAATGAATTTTTGACCACTGAATGTATATGTACTTTCAAAAAATTCAATTTTTTGAAAATCTGTTTTCCCGATTTTAGGGAAGCTACCATGCGCCATTTACTGTCTCGATGCCGGCTCATTTGTCAATCACAGCGATCGCATCCACGATACAGCGTTGCATCATCTGCTCAAGAACCATGGGAAATTCCATTTGGAAGATGCTGCACCAATAGATAAGAAGCTAAGCATTGATCGTTTGATCTCTTTCACTGATATTCTTCTTCAATACGGAGCAAACCCAAACATATCGAATGATGAGGACGAGACAGGTTTTACGATAGCAAATTCGATGCTGGATAAAGATATCGCTGACCTTATGTTCACAGCAATGGGTTAGTTAACAATAGTGTCATTGGAGTCCCCCGGAACTCTTTGAATTTTTACCAATTTAATACCAAAAGGCAACTAGTCGGGTGATTCAAGAGTCCTTTTCAATTCTTTCATCGCAGTTTTTCATTAAGCTAAAAGCTCAATTTCTTAGGAAAAAAATCCTCAGTGAAATTGTCAATTTTCAAAATCTTCGAAAAATAGAAGTTTCCTCCGAAGTCTTTAGGAGGTCTAAGCTTGGGCTGATACACACCCATCAGTTTCTAAGATGATAAACCCTTCTCCGTCTCGTTCTCGCAGTCACAACTCAGAATTTTGTAATGGGTCAACATGCAGTCTGTTAGAGCCCAAGGATTGTACGGAAAGTCGGGAGAAATGGCTCGAATTCGAGTTCATGATTCACGATCGTTGAGGGTTGAGAGTTGGATAGAATGTGATTCAGATCTGGAAATTTAATTCTTCTAGGCATTCAGTTAAATAAGAAATAAGCTGATAAGAAGTTCAGTAATTTATATTTTGATATTGTTTTGCTCGGTATTTCGTCGTACGTCCGTAAGACTTCAACTGCCCCTGACGATGTCTTATGGATGTACCACAAAATATCAAGCAAAATGTATTCAAGACAATATTGAACTTCTTGTGATTTTAGTTTTTATTAAGCTGTAAGACGGCAAAAGTACTTTCTCTCCCAGCAAGTAGCTCCGGCCCTGGGTAGGGGGAAATAATTCAATAGAATCTTAACATATTTGTAAAGCAAACATATTTATTATTAAAAGATATCAAGCAGAGCACTGAACGTTTGGGTTCGAAAAGCTTCTGCTTAATATTTTTTTTGATAACAATTATTTTTGCTTTACAAATAAATTAATATGGCTGTTTTATCTTTAATAAATCTTAACATAGATATTCCATTATTTTTCAGAAAAACCTCGCTCGCTCCTTCATTTCTCAAAAACGGCTTGTCGAAAAATTCTGCAATGCAACTATCAACAGATTTGGAAGCTGCCGATACCAAAAACATTGCAAGTTTACTTGATGCAAAACAATAGTTACTATTCGGGTTGGTAAAAAGAGATGTTGTCTTGTACGAAAAGTTTTCATATCAATGTCTTGTAAATTTGTTCGATTGATCGAGACACAGCAGACTTTGGATGCTTCGTTCATCCGAAACTATTTTTTTAGACTGTTGTACGGAAAATATGGGTAAGGAGAATTTTTATTAAGTCATGGATCAGATGATGAAATGAAAAGTTTTTTTGAATTGCTTGGAGATTTGCAGGGACCATGCACAGCTTAGTTATACGTTTTGAGATTTTTTTACGAACCACCCGGACCTTATTAAGACCAAGGGCCTATTAATATTCGGTCTTCGTCTTTGAGATAAGGGTTTTATATATGTTTTAGTGTTTTTCAGAATATTTACTCAATTTCCCAGTGAACAACTTGCAAAGTAATTATTTTTACATAAACTGATAAGAATGGTGTTATATAAAATATCTTCTACATCAATAGAAGACGTGGGAAAAATCCTACCTTAAGCCTATAACCCTTTCTTGGAGGATGCTCGGATGCGCCATTTGGCCCTGAACACACGATTTACAAGTTTC
>JAUBWS010107643.1:0-10304 GCA_032270445.1 Darlingtonia californica
ATTTTCACTACTTCTTGCATACCCGGGACCTGGTAATAGCCTCCTCGCTCCGCTTCGCTTCGCTGCGGGGGCAATAACTGTACGATTCTTGTACGATTGAACTTTATAGAATCAGGATGTCTTCTCTTAACCCGCAAAGTTTAAAGCACCTGATTTTACATGGCGCACGATGAGGGACAAAAAATATATTTGTAAAAACTTCGAGAATTAACTAATAACACAACATATAACTGAAATACTGAGGTATCACATTTCATTGATTACATAGGATTCCTTTCACCGCCACTCTTGTTGCTTGTGAGAATCATTGTCATTCGTTTTGTACCTCTCTGATTGAATTGTTTTGTTTGAATTTGATTGAAATTGGATCAATGTTTGTTAAAAAGATGTCGCTAAAGTTTTAAACATTTTTTGACAACGAAGCTATTTTTTTAGCTACCACTGACTGAAATTTGGCTTTCTTTTTTCAGAGACTGTTTCTTTGTTTTTGTTTTGAATAACAACACACTGCTCTTTGTAAGTTTTTTTCAAGTCTGTTTATAGTGGTGTTTATCTTGTACATTTAAAGGTTTGATGGAGTAAGAAAGTGGAACTCAACTGTCTGTTATTGGCCTGACTTGTTATTGTTATTGTTGAATAATTGGTATAAGTTTTTTTCTTGATTTATACACTTCTGAAAATTTGATTTCTGAAAAAAAAAGTAATGACTTCTCTTGAAACTTGAAAGAAAATTGGCCAAAAGAAAAGGTGTACGTGTTACTTTTGGCACAGCAATCACTGAATTGCAAAAAGCACTAGATGATGAATTGTCAACGTTACCAAAGTTGATTGGATTATCGTCAAAGGTGCGAAATTTGGCAAACGAACTAGGTATACTCGATGATGATCTTTAAAACTTATTAGATCCAGTGAATTATTTGCAGTGGTTGATAGCCACTGTGAAAGTCTTAAGGCAGGAAGTGCATCTGTTGTCCACCCTAGTGATGGTGCGAGTGCACGCAGTAGAAGTAGTTCTGTCTTCGTTAAGTGCAAGCTTCCCAAATTTGAACTTCCCACCTTTGGTGGGGATTCCTTAACATGGCAAGGAACAGTTCGCAACCTCAATACACGACAATTAGTCTCTGCAAGACATTGAAAAGTTCAATTACTTGAAACGTGCCTTAAAAGGGCAAGCGTTTGACACCATTTCAGGCTTGACATTAAGCCCCCAAAATTACATACATTAATTACATATTGATTTCAGCACATTGGAAGCCCTACTTAAATTTAACAGAATTGGGAGTAAAGATAACCTCACAGGACTAAGGAAATTATATAATGATATTGAAAATTGTATTAGGAACCTAAAAACTTTAAAATTGGATTTCTCAGGTTATGGCTGCGTCTTAATACCTATACTGAAAGCTAAATTACCTAATGACTTCAATATTATCATAGCAAGAAAGTTTAGTGGAGAAGTGTGGACATTAGAGCTCCTTCCTTTCTTCCTGAAATACCTGAATGATGAATTGCGAGCTCAGGAGAACTGCCAAATAAGTGATCAGAATAACTCCAATAGTCGCACTAAAACCACCCCTTTCACAGCAAGTGGTATTTTTGCTGCAAACCAGAGACCTGAAAAATCTAGGCTTTGTGTGTTTTGTAATAAAAGCAATCATAAGAGCTCTCAATGTAGAACTGTGACAAATATTACCGCTAGGAAAGAAATTTTGAAATGAAAGGACTTATGTTTCATTTGTCTTTGCTCCGACCACAAACTAAGAGAATACACTTCAAATTACATTTGTAGAAAATGTGGCGGGAAAAATAACATTTCAATTTGCACTCAAGCAAATCAAAGGCAAGGAAAGACAAAGGACATCTTCAATGGTTACAGTCATGCAGATGGAGGAACTTTGCTCCAAACTGCATGGGCGACTGTATTAAACGCATCGTCATGTTGTAAATTGCATACAAGAATACTATTTGACATAGGTAGTCAACATTCTTATGTAATAACTGATGTTAGAGACCAGCTGAATGCACAGGTTATTCGCACGGAACGAATTATGATCAAAACCTTTGCTGCTGATGACAATGGTGCTATAAATCTTGATGTCATTCAATTTGAAGTAAAAAACAACTTTAAGAAAATAGTTATTGAAGCTCTGTGTGTACCCACCATTTGTGAACCACTTAAAGATCAAAACATTTTGTATGCTAAGAAAAATTATCCTCATTTGAAAAGTCTTAACTTTGCTGATTATAATCTGAAACAAAAGACTCTTCCTGTAGGAATTTTAATTGGAGCTGATTATTATCATAGTTTTTTCACTAGTCGCATTAGAAAAGGTGTACATGATGAAAATAGAAAGCCAGTTGCTTGTGAGACAGTATTAGGCTGGGTACTTAGTGGAGTGATAGGAGATGGGAAAAGTTTGTCAACCTATTTAATGAAGTGTTCAGTAGAGAAGTGTACTGAGGTGGATGATGAATTAAGAAACAAACTACAACGGTTTTGGTCCATTGAAAAGGTAAGCGATGATGATATGGTTGTTAGTCAATTTGAAGCGGATATTAAGTTTGATGGTACTCGCTATGTCACAAAATTACCTTTTCGTCCAGACCACAATGAATTGTCAGATAATTTTCGATCGAGTGTGAGACGACTTCAAAATTTAAAACCTAAACTTGAAAAAAGCGGTATTCTTGATGAATATAACAATATTCTTAAAGATTATGAATCCAAAGGAATCATTGAGAAAGTACCTTCGGAGGAAATACCAAAAGAATGTGGACATCTTCACTATCTTCCACACAGACCCGTTGTGAGGGAGGAAAGAACAACCACAAAAATTAGGGCTGTTTTTGATGCCTCTTCCAAAACTGATGGTGTTTGTTTTAATGATTGTTTGTATCCAGGTCCTAATCTTTTGTCAAAGATTTTTGATATTTTACTTCGTTATCGTTTAATGTCACAACAAAAATTCTGGGACAAAAAATTATCATCATCATTTGTGCATATTGCAAATTATTTTTTGAGTAAAAATTTGTCTAGTTTAAAGAATCACATGTTTTTAAAACATTACAAAATTTATAGAAAACTCAAATTTATAAGGATTGAACATATCTTAAAATCTTAAAACCTACTTCCGAATCTCTTCTACATCTTTCAAATAATTTTATTCTGATGGTTTAATGTCAAACTGATTATTTGATGATTCATTGATGATCTTAAATGCTTATAAACTCCTTTTAATTCTCATAAAAAGTGTACAGAAAATCGAATCAATTTCAAACTGACCAATGTTTCTTTTACAATGAGCAGCGAAAAAGTATTTAACCGTTTATGTAATCTTTGTTTGTAGTGCAGCTTTGAAAAGAACTTTGATCTATGTGTTAGCTTTTTAACCCCACAACTGACACCTATTAAAAAGACCCCCGAAAATAACTTAAACATTACCCAAAACTATACACCTTCACCGCATACGAAAAGAGTTCTCAAACACGACCCCGTTAGACAAGTCTATACAGTACAAGAAATTTCGATTTTGGTATTATATGCTTTATTCAATTTAAGTACCATTATTTACCCAGGATAATCGTTTCAGTTCTCTTAGAACTGTTATCAACTAGGGTCCTGCCTTTCTGAAAACAGCAACAGGGTACTTTGTAAGGTAATTTTCACCACAGATAGCCTTGTGTCCGCGTCGAAACCGAGATGTCTAAGGTCTAAGTTTAGTGCCTTATCGACTACTAAAGCGCTTTTAACATACGCATGCGTGAAAATAGAAATTACGCAATTTTTAGGTGCTCTTTTATGCACTACGTTTGTTTCAAGAGTTTTTACTCCTGAACCTCGACGATTGAGCGAATGCGCTTTGAGAAAGGAAGCCAAAACACAGGATTGCTAGTGTAAAGAACCAATTTGCATACAAATCTATTACAACTGCATTTGTTTATGCTTTCAAAATGGGTTTTGGTCAAAATTGTATCATCGAACAAAACTCCAAGATGGAAAGCGGTCTTCAAGCTGCAGATCCAAAGTTTGTGATATGTCAAATTTTTTCGGTTTGTACTACCATAGTATATATCACAGACCGGTCTTTAAAAAACAAATTCAAATCTCTAAAAAAAGTTATAATCTTGACCACTGGTATCGGTTTAAAAGCAAACAAGGCATTTTTTTTTAATTTTTTGGACTGACTCTTGTATGCCATCGAGAAAATAGATCAAAGTTTAAAATCAAAGCATTATGTGGTTCCTGGAATCTTGAGCATCAGCGTATTATATAATCTAGCAGACTGGTCGGTGACTTGGCAACACCCAAAAAAACTGCCAAGTAACGAACATTCCGTGGCTTCAAGTAAAATGAACAAATATAGGACGATTTGAATTAGTTACCAATTTAATAAAGAATGTTATTTAGTGATTTAACTTTCAAGACCTGTGATTTTAAAACTTTTTACCCCTCCCCGTAAATAATTACCTTAAATAACAAAACTCTTGAAGGGTACATTGCATTTCTAATTTCACTTGGATTCACAAAGTTTAATTTTCAATACATTTTTTTTGCTAAAGTTTATGCCGAGAATTCATGAAACTTTATCCAGTGAAATTTTTGAAAACAGTCAATAAAAAAATGAAACTTCTACATTTTATTTTCATTAAAGCTTATTGCCATATACCCACATAAAATAGTATAAATCATTTTAAACTGCGCATTACAATTATAGTTGGCATAGAATCGTCAAATTTTGAATTATAATCATGATGAGCGGAACTTTATCGAATTAATTTTTTCGGACTTTTTTCATTCGCAAAAGTTTATTTCAAAGAAACATTGTTTAGCTCAAGGAATTTTTTCTCCGATGAACAAGTTGACTGACAAAAAGTTTTAATGACCGACAAATTTTTCTCGAAAAACGTAGATCACACCAGTGTGACTTTCAATCGGTCAATTAAAAAAATTGGAACGTACACGCTGGGGGTGGTAAAAGCATTTTTCTTTGCATGGCGCCCAGTGTTTTTCCACCCTAAAAATTATAGCTAATTGAAAAACTAATGAAAATAATTAGAATTACCTATTAAACATCTCAAAAACAAAAACCAACATTATTTTTTCAAAATATCAAAAAATAGCAAACACAAAAAATCACGAAAAAATGAAAAAAAGATTCCCTAGACTATATTTTGAGTGGTTTACTCCTCGGATTACTAAAGAAAATATTCATATATACAACTTATAACTCAAAATACACGTAGGTATTTTTGATCCTGGGGAAAAAATATTCAAAAATTAGTGGGTCAGAAGCAGCAATTGTTTCATCCCCTGTTATGGTTGGATTTTTTTCCTAGAAATATCTTTGACTGGTTGGTGTCAAATTAAGATTCCTATAACTTTGATGTTTAATATTTTGATAGCGAGCCTCAATTTTTTGATCAACCTTACAAGAAAGTCCTTCACAAATCTATGAGATTGTTGTTAAGCTTCGAAGAACGTGAACGCACATCATCAAAATCAAAGCTCGGTGCAAGTTCAAAAGTAAACTAGGACAATTAGCCCCACTTTTCATATCTTCTTTATCTTACCCTTACTCTGTTAAAAGGGTTTGGAAAATCTCTACTATATTCCTAAAATCCAGTTATTTAGCTATTTGTGCAAATTAGATGCTCTAATATTTTCTTGGGGAAACTTTCGACATTATATTTTTAATACAAAAATCAAAAATTATCTTTTCTTTACTTTGGATCAGAGATATTAAATTGTCTTTATATTCTTTTTTCAACGATCAAGTTATATTTGTGGAATATAAAAGATTACCACATCTGCGGACAAAATAAATTTGTAATATATTGTAAATGAGGTTACAAATACTTAAAAACATTAAACAAAAGTACTTAAACATATAAACCATCGTTCTGTAACAATTCTAGCAGTTTTGTGAAAATATCTATACCAGCTTTGGTGTCTTTTGGTAATTGAAGCTGGTGAATGCCATTACCCGGCCGGATGTTTAGATGTCCGGCCGAACATTAACACGCGGCCGAGTGTTTGAAGCGCAAATTCCGACAAACAACAAACAACAAATTCAATTGTCTGAATCAACCACGGTAGCTAGTAACTGTTCAAAATTTTAAGCCAATATGATGACTGGTTTAAAAGTTATGAACAAGTGCCAAAATGACAATTTAGGCCAAATCTGTAAGAAATCCCATTTTTTGACCTAAAATCACTAACATCTTCCCACTTTGACGTCATAAAAGCATGTTTGACCCCTCATTAGAAACCTATAATTAACCCCTACGTCATAAACAAAATACAATGTCAGAATTTGTTGAAATTTGTTTCAAATTCTTATGTATGTTGACTGAGAAAATATGAAAACATTTGCACTTCTTGTACAGAAGTTATTTGAATACAATTTTAATACACCTCCAATGGTGTAGTTATTTTGAGGTAAAAAATTAGTTTAGGTAGTTATGGCCAATATCTCAAGATTAGCTGATGTAAGCAACTAAAAATGTTGCCAAAATATTTACAACTCAATTTTGTTAACATAACCAAAATTTCGTGTAGTTTCGTTTCGTTTCATTTAGTTATCGGGTTCAGGTATTCTTGTATGTTCGCTTGAAAAATATCTAAAAGGAACATAAACGAACGTAAGGTGAGAGAGGTCAAAAAGTGCCAAGTTCGGACAAACTCTCTTTTTGCATTGCCCCTTATATCTCCAACTAGATTGAACAGGAGTTTGCATTGACTTGAAGGCGTAGCTTATTTCGCCTAATTCATCATTCGCATATATATGGGTTCCATACTTTAAATCCCCGGTTTTGACAAAGTCCCCCATCTTTTCTTTTTTACAGTTATTGTCTTTTTGACCATTTTATAGATCTTTAGAGCTCCCTTTATTCATGGTTCATTTAATTTATCAAATATTTATACAGGATTGCCTCTCAGTACTACTTACTGCTATCATGAGGGTCCTGTTAATTGAGAGATGACATTTGAACAATTGTCAGGTATCAGTTAATTTTTAGCCGCAGTTTCTGTTTTCTTCCTTTAAGTGTATATAGTTTTAAGTGCCACTTAATTTTGCTTCGGTACAGCTAAGGACAGACAAGACGTCTTAAAAACATCCTAATCAGATTTTAGATTGTGATTGTGAAATCGAATGTGTAAACAAAATTTAGTTCCAAATATTAAATTAAATAAATCATTGGTAAAATTCTTAGCTGCTGACGTCAGCCAATATTGAGATATTGGCCATTGGTCAGAGCCACCTACACTATTTTTTTTCATCTCCAAATAGCTGCACCATGGGAAGTGAATTGTCAAATAACATTTTAATGAGAACTGACATTGACATGATGACGTCATTTTAGTAAAATTAGGCCTTCGCTGCAAGACATTTCTAAAATATAGCGTAACACTTTAAATTGCTTAAAATCAGTTATTCTATCATTTAACTTGATTTTGACTTAGTGAAGTTTGTTGTCGTGGATTTATCGTAGACCAATTAGCTCTCATACGTATTTAGGTTAGTGAGGTCATTCACAATGAATATCAGTCTATCCCTCGATTCATCATAGTATATTCGCCATTGGATAGCACCCATCCCTACTGTGCACTGGAGTAACTGTAGCTAACCTGATAACATGATGTTTGCTGTTTGTTTTTATTTTGCAGTTTAACGAGGAGTCATATTGACAAAAACCGTAGTTTTAATGTTTCTTCAGGTCCTATAAGGTTCAAGGGAGTATCATGAAAGCAGTTCATTGATTTAAATTTGGGCATTAGGGGATTGTATTGGATTGTTCTCACCTGATGTCCACTGGCTGACAGGGGGACAGTAGTAAAACAATTTACAACTCTTTTTTTAAGCATTTTACCAGATTTGAGAGGCACTATGTAGATACCTACTCTTGAAATCTTACATTAGTTGAAAATTCCCCAAAAACTTATACATGAAAAAAAGTAAATTGTTAGGGGCTCTGTATTGTCTGTACACTAGAGCAATATATTGCCAGCCATACATTGTTGACTTTTAAAGAACATTAACCATTATTGTTTGATAAATTTCCAAACAATATTTGAGAAATAGTGAAACAATACAAAACAACAAAAAAACACGTTACACGAAAGAATTTTGTTTACTCTCAGTGGCGACGCATTCTTTGTATACTATTCAAAGGCGATTAAAATCATCTCATTTAATTGGCCCACAATATCTGTTAATGTTTTTCAAATCAAAATTGTTTGATTTGCGACGTTACGCAATGACAAAATACATGAAATAATAGCACTTATTTTCTTAACCAATCAAAATACGGCAGTGTTTTTTCAATCGGCTAATTTTTCGGGTCTGTAAAATCTACATCAGGGAAAATACAACGGAGAAAACCTACTGATTTATTATTGGCTTGCCCCACACTCTGGCGCATGATCAGGTTTAGCCTGTAGAATGTATTTTTTCATCCTGGTGTATCAGCCATACCCAAAGCTTTTCAAAGCTGGGTCGTGTAATCGTACCGCTTTTCTAGATTCATAGATATCAATCTTCAAAGTCTGACATTGATGAAAATAGCTAAATTTTTGACTTTCTGAAGTCGATTGGGAACGATAACACAACCCAGTTTCCTATGCAACTATGTCTAGAGTATCAAAAAAAGTACGATTCGTATGCTGCAAATGCAACCTTATCAAGCGCGAGCAAAAAACGACCGTTTTCAAAGCCATTATCCAAAAGCTTAATATCTCGCAAAACTCAACATATCTCGCGAAAAATCCAATGGCTAGTGAGAAAAATTTGGCTAGTCTTTTGAGAATAAAACATTAATTTATACAACTGTCAACATATCTTGCGTAAAAAACGACTTTCTACACTATTACACATTTAACGGCTTGATTTTTCCTAAATTACGGAGCACTGCCCTTAATGCCGTTGAGTACAGTGACGTCACAGAAAAGGTTCTCTTTTTTGTGCGAAAATAAAAAGACGTGTTTACAGACGAGAGAAAATGTTTTCATAAATGAACAACTCCTTTAATTCTTTTTAAGTACATTGCAGACACTGCCTTGCGGTATTTCTCTGATGACGAAAACGACTTTCACCGTTTGTTGACGGTTCTTCAGGAATGCTTAAATTCTTGACAATATCTTCCCTTAGATGCCGTAACTGGAAAGTTTTTTCAGTCTAATGAAATAATACTCCCTGAGTGATAGCAGACGTTCTTGGAGAAAGTGCTTCATTACACAATTATTTTTGTTTATAAGCAACTAAACTGGATTTTAAAAATCATTAAGCAACTGCAGCTCCCTTAAGCCACTCTTTAGATTTTATACTGTACTTTGAAAGAAAAAAACACACAGAAATAAACAGTACTTACAGAAAAATAAAATTACAACGACTTTTTCTTCACAACACTTTTTAAATCAGATCAGGAAGATGAAGGGATTGAAGATTTTTGAGAATAGTTTTTGATGGGCTTTTTGATAATAACTAAATCGTGGAGAAGTGGATCAGTAGTTAAGATGCCGGACTCGTGATCCGCTGATTCTGAGTTCGAACCGGCCATTGAGACATCTGTTACCTCTCACTATTAGTTTCACAGGTTATCGCGCAGTCGTTAAGTTTGAGGTTAAGTTGTTTCAAACCGAAGAGACTAGGCGTCCGAGAAGTAGAAAAACCAACCTTGGTCCATGGAAACCCCTGATGAGGTAAAAGTAACGGTCAATTACATTACATTACATTATAATACTGTACTTTATATAATACTTCTTTATTTCTTAACATCATATGTTGTACAGTACTTCAATTTAAAAAATACCTTAAGCTCAAAACCTTTTTTGTATTTTCTCTTTTTCTAATATAAACACTCTTTTTTCCTATATAAACACTGAAAGTGTACTCGAAGAAAATTAAGCAATCATTAAGCAACTTCGGATCTCGAAATTGGCCGAAAAAGAAGCAACTTGAGGTATGACCAAAATTTCAAGTTGCTTATAAAAAACCGTGTACAAAACGTTTGATAGTTGTTTCGGACAACTTGCATACAACTGACGTTAGACTAATAGGTCGGGTACATACTAAAACATGGAACGACCCAAAACCAGCCGAAACCACCCGAAACCATCCGAAACCACCCAAAACCACCCAGAAATTTTGCGAAACCACCCGAAACTACCCAAAACCAGCCACTAAATGGACCAAAGATGCCGAAACGACCCAAAAAATAGCTTCCAGTAAATTTGGTCCCAAAATTAAAAGTGCTCAGATTTCAATGAAATTTGGTACACTTATCCAACCAATCATGTTGAATAC
>JAUBWS010107676.1:0-10301 GCA_032270445.1 Darlingtonia californica
TGGTTTCCAAACCCCCTAAAAACTTCATTTTTTTATGTTTTTCTTATTTCGGCACTCTATCGCGTGGGAATTTTTATGGAAACAGCGCCTTGCCAAATGGTTTTTGACTCCACGCATGCGCAAAGGAATGGCGAAAATGTAAACATTGAAATCTGTCTATTTCACTATGCATTATGTTATCACACGCATCAATGTGAAGTATTTAATTAACAACAAGATATTTTTTTTATAGTTACCAATCTTCCAATTTACTTGTTTCAGAACTTGTGTGCCGATAGACCCAGAGCCAGAAGAGGACCCTGTGTGTGCAATGCCCAGACATTTCTGGGTGCTTTTCATAATAAGAAATTGAAAAACAGAAGTTAGTCCTTGTGTACGCTTTCAAAACATCTCCTGTCTGAGCATTTTCATTTACTTACCTATCAATCTTTTTTTGTGGCTCTGCAACGAAGTGTGAGGAAGCCATACTATTGAAACTATTTCTCCTATCGGTGTTCCGCCGAAAGATGGCTAATTGCTGAATGTTGGCCAAAAATGAACGCTTGCCTAAACTTGACTGGTTTGCCTAAAGCTGACTACAATTGTGTATTGCAAACAAGTACTATGGAGATAGAATATCAGCCTATAAATTATCTCTCATATGAAAATATTTACATATTTTAACATATGAGCAATTCAGTTATAGTTTAGGCAAGTTAAAAGTTAATATCAATTTTAGGCCAATAAAAAGACTGCCGAAAGTTAACTAAATCACATCTGAAACACATCTAATTGTTTACTCGCTTTCGTTCTCTCTCGTTGCCTTAAGCTAGCTAATTTTCCAATTTTTTACCTTGGAGAGTGTGTACGAACAGCTGTAGTCTACATTCGGCAAGGGTCATCATCTGTGATTGATAAATATGTTTTTTTAATTTAGGGATGGTTTTCTGAGCTAATAATACAGATAAGAAAAATTCTGTGTAAGTAATAACTACTTACAAACTTTTACAATGAAAATTGACTTGTAAGTTGCTCCAATAGCAAAATATTAGAAGCAAAAAAATTACACTTGGACACACATTTCCGAGCGTTTTTATTAATTAAATCCTGACGCATAATTCTGGGCATGTCCGGGTCCTAGACCTAGTGTAGAGCAAAACAACCCTCTGCATGACCTGAACTTTTTTGGCAAATGTTAGGATCAAAAATGGTATTTAGAATCCGATTTTCCAAACTGATCATATTGTAAGGACCATGGTCGGAACATTTATTTTTGTTTTCTAATGCAAATTCATTGAATATGATATGTTTATAATATTAAAATTATCTTACTAAAATAATAAAATAAGGTCAGAAATTTTAGTTGTTGATTTTCATTGGCAATGTTGTTCAAACAAAGTTTAGTCTGGGTAACAAACTTTGCTGTGCAATGATCAAGTATAAAGGGCCTCTAGATGATTTATGGTTATATATTTGTATTTTATGGTTCGCTGATTTTTTGAGATTTTATATTATAGTTGAATTGGAAATATTATGTTTTCTTAGCTTTAACATGAACATGCCAAACATGACTGGAACATGTGTTTGGATCAAATTTCTATTTAAAATTTAAATTTAAAATGCCGAACATGGCCCAAACATGTTTGGCTCGTGTTTGGGTCATGCCAAGGGTCATACAGCAAAAAAGCTTGGAGCTGGTCTACAGAGTAGACTAGTTTGCCAGATATTTTTAGCTAAAATTGCTAAATTTTGTGATTGAAACTTGACTGAATTGTCTTTCTTGCCTGTCTTGTGAACTGTCACTTTAAACCTGTCTGGAAATAGTGCACTGCACAACTGATGTCCAGTTAAGGTTGGCCAACAGGCATGAAGAGGGTCCCAAAATCTTTATTTTAGCTTTAGAAACAAATTTTTGACAAAATGTTTCTGCTTCCTTTGCATTGATCCAATCACCCCCCTTATGGAAGCGTAACTTTAATCTCAAGTCTCTGTATAACCATATTTGCTTTAATTGGTGTTTCAACCTTCCTGTTTTTTAATATTTTAGAAAAGTTTGTTGGTCAAAGTCAATGTTTTTTGGGATAAGGTTAAAGGGAAGATGAAAATATTATCAGAACTTACTAACAGAAGAAAAGAAACAAATTTAATATGGAAATCTTTGAGCAATTGTTTTGTATTATAAGGAAAATTATGCTCAAATTTGTACCATATTCTTTTCACAACGCCTTCTCAATTTAGGGCATAACTGAATTGTTTTATCAGGACTTTTATGCCTTTAAAACACTATAATAATAAATGCCCCCATGTCAAACTTCATTTAAAATGTGCCTCCTTTCAAAAAAAACAAATATTGATGCTAGAACTGCCACAATTGGAATTTTTCATAATTTTTATTTTGTTCTATGGCAATGTAAACCAGTTCTGTTTTATTTCCAAGAAAGTAATAACATAAAAGAAATCTAATTTTGTTGCCAGCTTCATGTATGACAAATCATTTCTTTATAACATGTAGTATTAACTTATGAAAAACTATTGAATTTGTAAAAACTCTTATTTGTGGCTTCAGATTTAGTCCTTTCTGCAACGCTTATTTTGTGATTACGTTATCAGAACTTACTAACAGAAGAAAAGAAACAAATTTAATATGGAAATCTTTGAGCAATTGTTTTGTATTATAAGGAAAATTATGCTCAAATTTGTACCATATTCTTTTCGCAACGCCTTCTCAATTTAGGGCATAACTGAATTGTTTTATCAGGACTTTTATGCCTTTAAAACACTCTAATAATATGTGCCCCCATATCAAACTTCATTTAAAATGTGTCTCCTTTCAAAAAAAACAAATATTGATGCTAGAACTGCCACAATTGGAATTTTTCATAAATTTTAATTTTGTTCTATGGCAATGTAAACCATTTCTGTTTTATTTCCAAGAAATTGATAACAAAAGAAATCTAATTTTGTTGCCAGCTTCATGTATGACAAATCATTTCTTTATAACATGTAGTATTAACTTTATGAAAAACTATTGAATTTGTAAAAACTCTTATTTGTGGCTTCAGATTTAGTCCTTTCTGCAACACTTATTTTGTGAGCTTTAAATCCTGTACATGAGTGTGTTCAAATGAAAAAAAATAACTGGAATTAGATGAAATAATACTAAAATTGCAAGTAAAGCAGTTTTTGATTTTGAACCACTTTTTAAGAACATTTGATTTTTAATTAATAAAATCACAAAGAAGAAAAATAAAATAATCCAAAAATGTCAGATAACTTCATTACCATATAGGCAACAAGTAAACAAAAGTCAAAATGAGAAAGGTTTACATGCAAAAGTAATGCTAGAAAGTACAGTTGCGGAAAAGACAAATTTTGGAGCCATGGGATTAAATAATATTTGTAATTCAGACATAGCTTATACATTTGATCTCATGTTTGCATGTGAGCAACAAGATATGGACAGGCTTTCTAAAAAATGTCATTGGGGTATGCTGATGCAACATGTCATAGGCTTCAAATGACAATTTCTCCTCACTGAAGTTTCCCTTAGAAGACCAAAATATTGAGACAAATTTGTCTTGATAAACCAAAAAAAGTTTTCTATGGAAAACTCTGGGATAAATTGTCATTTGAAGGGTATGACATGGTGCATCAGCATGCCACAATGACATTTTTTAGATAAATTTCTTTTTGGTATCTAAAGTCTTGGCATGACTTTCTGTCTTATGAAACAAGATGACTAGTTTGGACTTTTTGAGCCTACCTTTATGTCATATAATTTGTTTTGACATTCTTTTGTTATCTAAAATCTAAATTCTGAGGAAAAAAGATGTTTTGCTTCCAATTAAATATCTTATAAGCATCAAAACTTATACTTTATTTTAAAACTACATTTTGACGATTAATTTTATTTTGTTGAAAATATGTTTTTCAAAATGACTTTGGTACTCTACGTTGTTTTTTGAAGTTTTATTCTGGAAGTTTGCGTGGCAATATTTTCTACAATGTCTATTTGAGGTACATTAAGGTTTTCATTTTCTTGGAGTATTTTTCATTAGCTTTCAGAAGCTATATAGTTTTATGGGTCTTAATCTTTTTGAACAAGAGTAGTAACATTTTATATATCACATTTTATGTTTAAAATGTCACCGACTTCAAATTAAAATCTGTACTAAAACGTTAAAGTAAATTCTACAGCTTGCATTCCTGGAAAAAACTAATTAGTATCATGGGACCTAGGCTTTAAATTATTTATTTGGATATCAAAATATTCTCACCTTTTTGAGTTATATCATTAAACGACTGTACAATTCTAACTTTTTAATTATTTGAAGCTTATCCATTGTTAAAGTTTATTTCAAAACAATGTGAACTTAGTACATTTTGACTGATTTCGGCAAATCTACTTAACAGATTGGACCAAAAAATTCTTTGACAAGGAAGGAAGAATATCTGATAAGACTATTAAACTTTTTTGTTAAGTAGTAGCTCATAAGAAATCACTGAGTGCGTTATATAGATTTAGTCTTTGCTCTCTCCCCAGTGAAATATTTTTATCACCTGCATTTCTGGAAACAAACTGATTAATATCATTGGACCTAGGCTGTAAATTTATTTTTGGATCTTAAATTTTCTCACCTTTTTTTGTGTTATATAATTAAATGACTGTACAGTTCTAACTTTTTAATTATTTGAAGCTCATCCATTGTTAAATTTTATTTCAAAACAATGTGAACTTAGTACATTTTGACTGATTTCTGCCCATCTACTTGACGGATTTGACCAAATAATCCTTTGACAAAGAATGAAGAAGACTAGTAAACTTTTGTTATATAATAGTTCATAAGAAATCACTGAGTGTGTTATATAAATTTAGTCTTTGCTCTCTCCATCTTCTCAGTCCTTTTTCTTAACTACATCTTTTGAGTTCATGGTTGGGTTCCATGAAAGTTTTTGTCCTTTGCCTTGTGTATTGTGATGAGATTTTGTGGTTTAACCCTTAGATACACAAAAGTTTTTGAAAATGGTCAAAATTTCTTTAGATTTTTCTAACATTTCTCTGGACAAAGGAAAGCAAGAAACTAGTTAACTTTGTTATGAAAAGAATGCTCGTTTGAGGGTTTTTTAGAAATATTAGGTTAAAGGGCTGATTTTCAAGCATTCAGGAGTTATTAGCCGTCAAAGGCATAGCAGTATTTTAATCAAATTTGAACATAGATCTATGTGATTTGTGCTCTAAGGGTTAATGACATTTAGATTTGTGGCTGAGCCAAAAAAGTCCTCTCGTAATTATCTCGGCTCGTATAAAATGGTGTTTCAATGTTCATTTGACTTGAAAAAAATTAGTTGAATTAATATCTTGACCATCATCACAATGTTGTTTACCGTTGTATTGACGCAGAGCGTTGTCTTGATGCTGATTGTTATCTTGTTGTTGAACATCACCTTGTTGTTAATCATCACCTTGTTGCTGAATGTTGTCTTGTTGTTGACCATCGTTTTGTTGTTGAACAATGTCTTGTTGTTGAACAATGTCTTGTTGTTGAACAATGTCTTGTTGTTGAACGTCACCTTGTTATTGGACATCACCTTGTTGCTGAACATCATCTTGTTGTTGAATGTTATCTTGTTGTTGGACATCATCTTGTTGCTGAATGTCATCTTGTTGCTGAATGTCATCTTGTTGTTGAACGTCACCTTGTTGCTGAATGTTGTCTTGTTGTTGAACATCGTCTTGTTGTTGACCGTCACCTTGTTGTTGAACGCCATCACTGCCATTGTGACCTTCTTTCCATCTTTCTCCTTCGATATCAAGTTCTTGGTAGTTGGTAGGTTTCCATAGCTCTAGCTTCTGTCAGGGGGAGGGGGGGGGGGGGATGAGCTCATTTCTTCCTGGAGCAAACTTTTCTATGTGGTTTTTGTCTTGCACTTGTTTGGAATCTCGTCAATCCAGGGTAGGTTGATTTCCTTCTACCTTGGTAACTTCAAAGAGATGAGGGTCGACAGGTGAATTCAGTGTTGATTGAATTTCATTTTGGTTTTGCCTTTGTTCTTTTGTCATGGTAGCTCTTTTTTGCCATTCGTTCTCCCTCGCGATCTTTGGGGATTGCAGCCATGTCCTTCTTATCTTGTTTGATGAATACATGAGGGAGCTTTGTGGTGAGTTTACGATTGAAAAGCATTTCTGCAGGTGATACCTGCATTAGTGTAGAATGAGGTGTGGCACAGTAGTGGAGGAGAAAATTGTAAAGCTCACTCTTTGGTGATTTCCCCTCGACTGTAGCATTATGGACCAGCTTGCACAGTTGTTTAACAAACCATTTCCGTTGGAATCCTCAGCTGATACTGGGGTCAGGCAAAATCTATTTTTCTGCTTCATACTTCTCCATTTCATCACTTGGGTAGGGTGGTCTGCTTTCGGAAGTTACTGTTTCTGGAATGCCATGTGTAGCAAGGACTCTGTTAAGTTTCTTAAAAGATGTAGAACTTATAATATCAACTTCGGGATACTTAGAGTGCTGATCTATAATGACATGTACAGTAAATAATATTGTCCTCCGATGGGTTCCTTGAAGTCAGCATGTAATTTTTGCCAGGGTTTACCTGGAAGAAGGTTTGGTTCAGTGGCCTACAGGTCTTGTGTAATTATTGAATGCAAGGCTACCAATGCAACTTTCCACGTATTATTTGACCAGTTTTCCAATTCCTGGAAACCAACAGGTTTGTCTCAACAATTGCAGTGTTTTGTCTGTGCCCTGATGACCTTCATGAGTCAAACCAGTCACATCTGCTCTCAGAGACCGTCAAGTAATGATTTGTTCTTCTCGCATGACAATGCCACTTACGATGCATAGCTCATTGAAGATCCCTGCATACAGCTTTAGGTTCTTTTTGCATCCTTTGCCATTATGAGTGCAGTGTGTGTATGAGAATTTGAAGCTCCTCGTCATTTGATGTTTCTTTTTGCAGTAAGTTCAGTGTAACTAACTGCTTTTGGCATGCTGTCTTCTAGTAGCCGGTTGACAAGAATATTTGATCCATTCTCAATGCACCAACTTTCAACTTCGCTTTGTGAAAATTCTTGCATCAGAGGATGTTGTGAGCCATAGTCGCATGGTGTGAGTCGGCAAGGTTGGTGTATGACATTGTATTGGATTGTGATTCTGTTTGTCCCCAGATAATACTACACTTATCAGTTCGAAGAGTGGCGTTGTTTTTCATCAATTTTATCAATATCTCTCATAGGTAGGTATCATGTTGTAGTCCTTTTCCGTGGACGAGAATGTCATCTTTGATGTGGACAGCATTTTTGCAGTCTTTGATAAGCTCTCTGATCTTATTTTGTATTTCACTACTTGCAGGACTTGTTCCCATAACTATACGCTTGTATTAGAAAATTCTCCAGGAAGTGCGGATGGCATACAGCTTGCATGCTTTTTTCTTCGATTTCGAACTGGTGGTAACATGGTGTCTACTCCCCCCTAAACGGTGGGGGGGGGGGGACTTTTTATAAAGAAAGTATATTCAAGGGGGGAGAAAAAATTTTGAAGGGTTAAAAGGGGGGACAAATTAGTATGGGGGGAGTAAAGAATTTATTATGGAGAGGGGGGGGGGATTTTTTCAATATGGTCGAAGATATTTTTTGTATCTTTTATTCTTTTTCATTTTTCTTTTGTGTGCTGTTGATAAAATTTAAACATTCTTACTTTCTTTCATTTTCCCATGGTTTCTCTAAAGGAAATTATGTTTGTTTTCAGCTTTTGAAAGATGCTGATGTATTAATCTAAACCCGTTTGAACCAACCTACTCGGACGTTGAAGAAAAACACAACAGCGACAGGGTAGATACCCTTAAGGGGGGACTTATCACAAAGAAAGTTTAAAAGGGGGGGAAAGTCCTCATGGGGGGACTTCTCTTTTGGAGGGGGGACTAAAGACCCCCTTAGACACTATGGGTAACAGTTGGTCATTGCTAGAGTGGTAAATCTTTCACTTCCTTTGAGTTGACGCTGGAGCATTTCTGGTGTGGGTGTAGGTTCATGGGTGGTATATATTTCTTTGTTTACTGCTTGACAATCTAATGTTATCAGTATTCAGCGATCAGTGTTCTTTTTGTCAGTAATGAGCAGGTTACTAATGAAGGTCCCTGGTAGTTCTTTAGTTATGGGTCCCTCAATGACATTGTCCTTTAACATCGCAGACATTTCGTCTTTGAGTTTGGAGACATAGTGCAAGGATATCCTCCGTGGAGGTTTGCATAACAGGTTTAGCATCACTTTTCACATGGATCTTTATTGAATCTCCTGCAATTTTCCCAGTAGAATGTGAAAATACAGAAAAGAATTCTTGAACAATTTCATTCATGTTGGCATCTATTTCTTGCTGTGTCTGTCCACCAGAAACTTCCCAACAATTTTCATTTGATGAGTCTGATAGATGTTGTATGATCTCTTCTAAAGCCCCATCTACATCAAGCTTCACAATTCCCAACTTTGTAGCATTCTGTTCTCCCAGAAGAGATGGTTCCTTTGGATCGTCTACGAAATATATCCATGTCGATATTTTTTTCGCCTGAAGATTGACTTGAGCTTTGCCTTTTAGAGGAAGAATGCAGGCTGTACCATATGTCCCGAATCTTTTCGATGTCTTGAAAAACTTCCACTGTTCCCGTATCTTATACCAGTCAGTTCTGTTTAACAATGTTTTTGAAACACCGGTATCTGTGGCTAGTTGGATAGGTACAGGGTACCTGGGTTTTGCATGCCTTTGATTGAAAAAGTTGCTGCTACGTTATTTGAATCTAGTTTACAGACAACAATCCGCTGACATGACTCATCTGAATCGGACTCTTCTGCACTTGACAGCTGACCAAATTATGTTTTAGTCTTTATGGAGTGACACATCTTCGCAAAATGATTAGGCTTTTTACATGCAGAACAGATTTGACCAACTACCGGGCGTTTCTTTCCTTGCTTACATTTGTCTGAACCACAACGGAAGCATTGTCGTTTTGGTAATTTCAACCTTTTGTTTTCGACGTCTTACTTCTTCGCTGACTTTGGTATCAATATTGCTATGTCCACTTGCTTGTTCTAACATGTGAGCACCTTTTACTGATTGTTCTTTGAAATTCCAAGTTTCATTAGCTCATCATAAGATACATAGTCCTGTAAAGCTCTCTCACAAAGCTTAGGGTTTGATGTCTATAGTATCGTTGCTTCAACTGCCGCTTCTTGCCAATTTTTGTTATCATAAGAGATCAGTTTGGCAGCATTGCTCACTTCTTGTGACCGCTTCTCGAAGGACTTGTTGCCTTTGGAGAAATTTGAAAAAAGCATATTACGTTGGACAACGCTGTCTGTCCTACTTATAAGCCCATCTTTTATTTTCTTCACTGTTTCTACGTAATTGTCCTCGTCGACAATCTTGCCGACATGTTTCCGAGTTCTTTCATATCTCTCCCATCTCATCCCACTCAAAGAGTAAGCAGTATACCATCTGCTTTCCTGAACACTAGCTGAAACAATAACTCCATCCGTTCAGTATATTCTTGAAACATTTGAATTGTGCCACCAGGATTGGCATCGACTTTTGAATGCCTCTATATCAATCGAATTCATCTTGATTTACGAGTGGAAAAAATGACGGGGGTTTTATGTCGCATGACAAGTTAAAAGCAATATTTTTGATTCACTGAAAACACTTTGTTTTAAGACACTCTATAGAGTTTTCTATTGTCAAATTACGAAAATTCCGTCCATATTAATTTTCAAAATTGACAACAAATTACTCTAATTTTTACTGTACAAGACGGAACTTAACTCTATTCTAGTTGGGTTTTTCATGTACGTTAAAAGGAAAATTTTTTTGGGGGGGGGGGTAAAATTACCGCAAATCCGCAAAACTTATCCGATTTACATGAAAATTGGCACATACATAGGGTTTCATCATGTAAATTTTTAAAATATTTAAAAAATTGGGAAAAAGATTACCAAAAATGCTGACATCAGCATTTTTTGCAGAAAAATAAGCTTTTTTGGTGAAAATAGAGCATGTTTTTGATTTTTAATAACTTTTTTTGTAGGGAAGATATTATTGTTCTGTTTTCGGTTTAGAATTAATAAGACAATGAAGTTTATTTTTATATTTAAATGAAGCGCCAAAACGTTCATAAATATGTTTACAGAGCGTGCCAAAATGACCAAAATTCAGGAAAATGCTAATGTGACACAACTTAAAAAATTTGTTTTTACATCACTCTTTTAGTATTGACTTAGTTAGAACCTGTTCAAAATTTGAAGTCAATATCATTACTGGTTCAAA
>JAUBWS010107687.1:0-10300 GCA_032270445.1 Darlingtonia californica
TTTTTCAACATTTAAATTCAAGGTTTGGTCAAGAAGACTATGTTGAACAAATCATGACATTACTTAAAGAGTCGAATGATCCAGAGGTCAGTATAGATATTACAATAGGAAATAAGGCATCTGTTTTTCACTCCATCAGGAAAAAATGGTGTCATCGCAAATGAAGGCGAAAAAAATGTGTCCGGTCTGCCTTCACAAAAAATATTCACAAAAAATATTCAAGATAAATGTACGTGAAAGTGCATCCACCTTAATCTTTTGCTTTCCTTTTCTTTCTTTTAGATAATCAGATTTTGTTTTGGTACCCTGAAAGAATACATGAACATGTGTAGAAACGATAGTGAGAGGTTACTAGATAATGGTCTCACTCAAATCTTTCTCGATAATTTGCAACATACAAATGTTGATATATTGATCGCTGCCAACAACGCGTTGATAATTGCAAGCCAGATTCATGAAATCAGAGAGTAAGTTACATTTTGGTTAACAAGAACATTGTCTACAAATTAAGTCGTTCTTGACGGCTATCACAATAACTTCCAAGAAAGCAAAGACACGAAAGAACTCTGTGGATGGGGTGAATTTATCTTGTCCCTTCACTTCTTTGATAACTGGTTTAGATTTCCTAGGAAGTACCTATCCAGCTACGTAATTCTTGAACAAGGATCTAATTTGTAAATGTTAGCTTCAAATAAGATTTTCAACGTAATTGACTAACTTTGAATCGCGCAATGCCGATATATAATACACTCTAAATCGCGCAATGCCGATATATAACACACTTTAAATCAAAACCATTAGAAACTAAAATTTTCAATTGTTGTGCTTTAAGCGAAAACCTAATCGCAAAACTGAATATGGAAATTAACTGAACTTCAGAAATAAGTCTTCCTTTCCTCTCAGAGATATGATCAACAATGACATCTTGAGATTCGCATGGTCGAATTTAAAATCAAAGAATCCCGAAGTCACTGCATCATCAGCGAATGCTATCTACAATCTCGCAGAGGAGACAGAGGTACATCAGATAACACCTAACATTCGGGTCTGTGGACGCGTGATTAAGCAAATGAAATATGCCATCAAGCCTTCCAAATTTAAAATGATGATGGGACTTTCGGGGTTTTTTTATGCAGATGCTTACAGGAAGACGGAGGTGGCTGTACCGGGAAGTAAAAAATGGCATCTAACTCTCAGTTTTGTCAAGAAAATAGAAAAATCTACAACCTTTTTGCGAATCCTTAGGAGTAAAGGAATTTTAAATCAAAATTTTCTTTGACAAGTTGTCAGTTTTGATTGATTAAAACCGTTGGTCATGGTCAGCAATTTAAACTTACTAAACATAATGTTTCAGGTAGTAGCGGATATCATTAGATCTTTTGTTGGTGGTTTGGAGTTATTGGTGAAATTACTCACTACTGAGGATAACAGAGTTAGTATTCTTTTGATACTTCGTATGGTGATATGAATATAGACACGAATAACATTTATTAACCGGTTGTGACGTTTCCACCCCTTGTAAATACAGTCATATTTGTGTTTGTAAAGAAAATATAAATCGTATCTTCCCTGTCAGCACAAGTCCGGCATTTCGACGTTGTTTAACGTCGTTCAAGCAACGTCGGATAGCGGCGAAAGTTACGTTTGTGTTCGGGCATGTTGGCTTGACTAATACAATAATAACTGTTAATGAGGACTTTAACAAGGTAATTTTAAGATTACGTAGAAATATTGCCCGCAGCTGGAGTAAAGACAGAGCTTGCGAGGCCATTGCGTAAGCTAAGCTATAAAGAAAAACCGTTTGGCGAGGGCTTTCCCGGAAAATGTAGGCCGCGATCAAGTACCGACCGGGCGTGCGAGGGTTGATTTTCAATTATTTGCTTATCCAAATAAATTTTACTGACCTCTTAATTCAAATTTCCACTTTATATTTGTTCCGAAATTCCACATTAGATATTGGCATCAGTTTGTTTTGTCATTTCTCGTGTGGCAATCGATAAGGAAAACCAATCGATATTGGATGACTGTGGCATTCTCAATGTATTGATTGACCTATGCGAAACAGTAAGTAGATGAAAAAATACATATTTCAACCTTAAATTCAAGTACTTTAAGGGAAGAAATACATGTTCATGTGTTTAGTAGTTGGAGTCCCTATGAACAAGATGTACTTGATTTAGAACTGCACTCTCGACCCTAGAGATGCTAAATCTTCTGTATCTTTTAACCTGCTATAATTTTGGGCTTAGCAAAGAAACTCGTATAATCGCTAGATGAGATAAAAGGGGGAGACCTGGAGACTTCTAGTAGAAAAGCGCATAGCAATGTACTTGATTTATATGACATTATTTTTATAATCTTCTTTCTTATAGAAAAATAATTTGGTTAAAAAGGCTCTAAGTCGATGCATTATCAGGCAAGTGTTTTTAGTATGTCGTAAACTAGTTCATAAACAATTCAAACAAATTACGCAAAATATGCGCACAAAATTCAGCGGGCTCTGGTCAAGCTCATAATAAACTACATGTTCTTGAAATCACGGATAATTCGTACTGATTTATATTATATATATATTTATATATACAGTTGACTCTTTCTAATTCAAATCCCAAGGGGGAAAATCTTTTGTTCAAATTACATGGAGATTCGACTAGTAGAAAGTCTCTTTTGTTCGAATTTTCAGGTTTTACACTCCGAAAATTCGAATTATAGAGAGGATTTTGCTGAGGGGACCTGAAAATTTGTTCGAATTATAGAGGTTTTTGAATTACAGAGATTCGAATAGTAGAAAGTAAATTAAGAGAGTTTCTTAAGGAAAATTGACGGTGACTTTGAATTCTTTCGAATTATAGAAAGATTCGAATAGTAGAGATTCGAATTAGAGAGAGTCAACTAATTTTTCGCGCAACGAGACAGAATTTTTTTTTTGGAATGAAGAGTTTTGATTTAATCAAAACTGAATGTATCTCATGGCAGGAAAAACAAGTAGAAAAGTCAGTCATTTCGCGCATAGCTATTTTTTGCATAATTTCTATACTAATTTTAGCGCGTAGAAAACTTTTTGTGAAAATTAGTACGCGTAAAATTTAGTATGGATAATGTATTTACAAGATGGGCTTTTCAAGAAAAACAATTGTACCCTGGGGTGATAAGGATGTATTTATCATTTAAATATTTTTAAACCTCTATAGAAATCTCAGGACATACCCCTTAGGGAGATCCGTAATTTTGACATCACATAGCACTTATCCCCTGGAAATTTTACAAAATTTTTAACCGGACCCCTACGGAATTTATATCAATCTATTGTCTACCCTGATTGCTTATGGAAGTTTTTGCTAAGACCCCGGATAACTCGGACCAATTTTCAATTCCCTTGAGGGTCCGAGTTAACGGGAGTTTATATGTACATAAAAATTTAAATGAAGACCACCTTGGAATTCTAATATCCTCAACCCTCGATTTACAATATTTTCTAGAAAACCATCTGCTGAAATTATTGAATTTGGTCGACAAAACAACAATAATCACAGTTTTTTTGACAAATAAATCAATGTTTCAATCAATAAGGATGGATGTTATTGCTGAACTGTGCAAATTCCCAAAAATCCTGTTTTTATGACAAAATCAAATCCCTTTTGCTTAAATAAAACCATAAAACTTTCAAAATAATTAATGACTCTATATCATTCTTTTTTTCATTCCAAGTGTCCAACACTATACATACTAAAGATCAGTTCCATATCTGCACCATTACCTTGAAAGGGTTAACAAAACAATTTTATCCTTATCATTATTATAGCTATGGCATCAATGAACGTTACCAACTAACATTGCAGCCAACGATTGTGTACTTAGGAGCATGGCTTTATTCAAGCCAGCTTGATGTAATTTATGAAACAACACATGCTTTGTTTAAACTGTCGTTCAATCAAGACAACTGCAAACTCATGTATGAAATTGGAGTTGTAAAAGTAAGTACTCTGCGAAATCGTTTTATTATTTGATGCAGCATTTTCGTTTGGCAAATTTTTTTGATCCATCTTCCCTAAATGCATTGCTTTTAGTTAATTTGGCCAAAAATATTCATTTTGTGCACATTATGATTCCACGAATAGCACATTTTGGGCAAATGGGCAAAAATTGGGCAGCTAGTGCAAATAGAAACTTAAAAGATTAAAAACTTTGTATAAACTTCTATTCCACTACTAGACTGTTTTGTTTTTTTAGTTGAGTTACTTGCACAAAATGCAAAAACAGAAAATGAGTTTACTTGGCAATACAACTATTATTTAAAGATTTATTTCTCCAAGAATGTTTTGCTCGGTATTTTCGCTTACTTGGTTTAGGAATATGAATTACACAATGCAAATGCAAAATACTTTTGTTTACGTTCAAAAATCTTCTGAATAATTTTAGGTCTGAGTTTTTCTAGCTACATAAAAAACTGTTATAAGTGTATATAAATTGACCACTTAATATTAATTTGAAATCCATGTAATTCTATAAATTCTTTCAAATCCACTCCACAGTCGTCGATTTAGTGATTATTCAGAGATCAAATGCTAAATACAAATTAAATAATGTTTTTCTTTCAACCATAGCACCTCATCAATTTGATTCGTTCGCAAGATGAAAGTTTACAAGAAGCATCTGCACTATGCTTGAAAAATATACGTACGACTGTTATGGCAAGCAATTCATGATAAAAACGTTTTGTAGAGAAAAAGCTGAAAGCAAAGCTGTCTATAGAGAGACTGGAATAGTAAATGAAGAAATAACCTACGCATTAATAAATCACCCCTCATTTTCTATAAAACCTAGTGTAGAGCTTCTCAGTAGACTAGGTATGATTATTATTTTAAAAAAAGTATTAACTGTAGACATAACAAAAAGATTTATCACATTCATGGATCCTCAAAAATTCATAGCAATAATAGGGGATGAGATATTTTTAAGGGTGGGGGTTTGAATTAAGAGTGGGGGGAGGGGGTTGAATTAAGACTGGGGAGTTGAATTAGGAACAGGGGGCTGAAAGTGGTTACGAAGTATGTTAACTTTCCTCTGAAATTAAAGTTCATATGTTTTGATTTCTAGTCAGAGCATTAGCAATGAAATATGAGGCTTCACTTACAATTCTTGTAGACACTATAATAATCAGCCACTTAACGAAAACACATATAGACAGTCAAAAAGAAGTTTACTGGAACATTTGCAAACACAAACATAATTTCTTATAGCGATTTTCATAATTACGTATGAGACTCCTACGGAGCAAAATGTAGAACAATGACATAATCAAAATAACATGAAAAACATGGAAAAATTAATCAAAAACCATGGATACTGATGAAAAGCAGAAGACAGGTTAGAAGACTTTTAAGCGAATATAGCTAATTTCGTTGTCAGTAAGAGGTTATTGACAAAAATAAGAGCCCTATGCAGAATGATTTTTCAACCTAGGGATGGAAAAATTGTCTATATTCGCTTAAATGTCTTCTATCTACAGTTTTTTTAGAGCTTTCTATTTTCGTAAATTTTTCAATATGCAGAAATTTTCAAGTGGTCTGACTTAAAATGGCCTGGGACAGTCACTTGGTGTTTTTAGAATGTCTAGTAAGACATTTTATGCTCAACACAATCGATTTCAGCCATTTTTACATTGTCCACCTCCCAGAGGGAAAAAATGTTGTTGCCACCTTGGCTATTCAATTAAAATAGCAAAACTCTAATAATCCTTAGTTCGTTGTGTTTTTGTCTAACGCTCCAAGCGTTTTTTGTATGTTTTTGTCTAACGCTTCAAGCGTTTTTTGTATGTTTTTGTCGCTCAGATTCATTTTATTAACCTTATATTGAAATTGAAATTAATCTTTATAGCTTTCACAGTTGCTTATCACTTTAATAAGTTAACATGTTACTTGTTGACATAAATAAACTTTATGATTATCTCAAACTATTCAAAACGGTTCTCTAAGTAAAGAATTTTTCGATATTTTGGTGCACTAAATAATAAACTATAATTCTACTACAACCACAAAAATATTTGATATTATGACATTTGTCAGTCCAGACGTAAGACTTTCAAATCTTTAAACCTATATTACTATTGTCCAAGGGACGTCCTTTTTTGCAAAGGAACATGCAACGTATAACGGACGTCCATCAAATAATCAATTAAGGGGACGCGTTAGGGATTTCAGGAGGACCTCTTTAGTGAACGATTTTTTCAATGTATTTTTAAGCCAAATCGGAAGTATATACTCAGAACCTCAAGAATCGGTATTATATCAGATTTTCTTTAGGCAAAGAAACGAGTATTACAAGATACTTCATTGCGAGACATATTATTTATTAGTAGTATGTAACAAAGTAGGACGTATCGACAAAATCTAAAACATATTATATACAAACATACTTATAAAACTAGATAGAAAAAGTTGATAGAATATACAATTGAAAATATTAAACCAGCCGAAGCTATCAAAGGATTAAAAAGATCTCTATCATACCAGAAACAAAAAAGCAAATCAAAATCACACAGCCAATAATGAATGAAAACAATTGAAACTGAATTGAAAATTTAACTAAATGCATAGAATTTCAAACTAAATCCGTCAAACCAGGTCAAAACACACGATTATGAAAACCTTACAGAAACTAAATTTTACAGGAACATGCTTGCTGACGACATAGATTTAAAGCTTCATTGAAAATAATTGTTAGTACCTGTTGAGAATAATTACGGGAAACAAAAAAAAAGGAGGAATAAATTTACTTTGCGTATAAGCATTGTAGCATATCGACTCAAAGAGAATTGAACAACCCTTATTTTTATTTTTTATTCAGAGTATCTTATTAGAAACTGGGCACCCTTTATACTAATAAATTCCATTCAAATAATCTAAGTTGTTAATAAAGTATCAAAATGACTGAAATTCTGAAATTTTGACCATCGTGAAAATCAATCCACGTGAAGTTTTAAATGTTAGGGTCGACCGTAAAAATTAATTAATTTAAGGTAATCAAAAATAGAACAGTAACGACTGTTGTAAACCCTAATATAGAAATGAAACGAAAGGGAAAATGCTTTCGTTCTTGATCTCAGGAAACTTCTATTTCACGGAGGACCCAATTTTTGGATTTGAATTTCCATTGAATTAAGTTGCTTGACCTTTCAACTTTCACGTCCGCGCACCTAGGAATATAACAGAATGTATAATGTATTCACACCTTAGCTGAGTAGTATTCCTAATTCTTTATTCTTTTTCCTCAGTTGCTTTCGATCCTCACAACTGAGTAGATTCTGAAACTCTTATAGCACATGTGTAGTTAAGACAATCGAATGCGAAATCTGATCTCAACCAACAAGAGCTTCTTTCACCCAGAAACATAACCTCACTCACACATTATGTGTGTCTTAGCGTATATATACTATGTATACAGGACACTCTCAATAAAATATAATTATACAGTAGTGAATAGATAAGAATGTCCCACTTAGCGAATGTTAATAGTGATTTGAATGAATTCACACTTATCGTGGGTCCCCTTTATCGAAATTATACTATAGTAATATCTCATTTTATCTAATACATTTATCAAAATGTTTTGGCAATATTAAAAGAAGAAAACAATGGATAATAAAAACGACTTCAGTTGAATACCAAACTCACACTCCTGAAGATTAGAGAGGTAGAAGATTAAATAATATTTTTTTGAGATGTTTTTGTCTTACAATGAACTCAGTGTGTTATAAAAGTTTGGAACAAGGATGTAGTTTGAAGAAAGAACGAGTCTGAGTACAGAAAACTTTCTAAGAAATAGAAAATGAAGCATTTTAACTATTTGAGTTCTACCTGACATCCACCTATTGGGCTTCAGAATATCACTTCCCAAAAATTTCCAATTGCTCCTAACAATCCCACCAGATATCATTAATAAATGAGATATTGCACTTACCTACATAATTTCAGTGTGAATATTGGATTAAACTGTACACAAGCAATCACCTAAAAATTGAATAATATAGTTACATAGTAACATAATTGTGATGCAATTACTCATAGTGATACATGAAGGAAAATTTATACCAGCAGTATGTGATATGGAAAGGTTTCAAGGACTCAGTCCTGGTCAAAACCTGAGGTGTCCACTTGTGCAGAGCAGAACATTATTAAGAAAATTAATAAAAGCGTACTTACAAGAAAAGTGGCGTAATGGCTTTATTTCAGCAAAAAATCTTGCTGTTTACTGAAAAGAAAAATTTCACGGACCCCAGAAACCGTGACCACTAGTCCAGTTCAAAATTAGCAAGTTTAAAGGAATTAATATTCGCAACTGTCGCAAATTGGAAAATTTGAATCAATAGAACAATTAAGAAAATTAAGGAAAAAATTGAATTTCACGAAATCTATTTTTGCGATTGAACAATTTTGGAAGTTTCGCAGAATCTTATCTTATGATTTATGGCTAAGATTCCAAAACTAAACCAGGCCCATACCGTAGGGGGTCGTTGGGTGCGATTAACCCCACTTTTTTAAGCAAAATACCCTTTTTTGCTCAACAATAAGCCATTTTTGTTCGGTATTCAGACGTCTTTCATACCAAAATATTGTAAAAATGCCTTTTATTCTATGAAATGACCTCCCTTGAAAATTTCTACGGTACAGGCCTGTAAATTCTGTGAAAAAACCTTCCCGGGAAATTTTCTTCCTTTAAGGTAAATAAAATGCAACTTTTGATAAGCACAAGGAATAATATGCAGTCACATCGAGCAGACCAAAAGAAAAAATGGTGTTTAGCCTTAGCAAATAAAAACAAGCTAGTTACTAATCCAAATTGAGCAACCTCCTATCATTTTGAACTTCTCAATAATAATGTACCCAAGCTAAGTGACAAAATGTTTTCATGGCTGAGTTTTAGATCACCAAAATTTTTATAGTTGCTGTTTTATCATTGTTCATCTGTCTGCTCTAACAAACTTTAAAAATTGTGTAAACAAACGTTAGGATTCTATTGGGTATTCGAAAAGACTCAATCAATAGAATTTGAATGACATAGGTTCAATTAAGTGCCATGGACATGGTGAAGTCTGGTGTTAGATCTTTATTTATAATTTTTAAGATGCAAAAAAATTGAAAGTGAACTTGATTTTCATTTACTTTTCTAAGGGTAATTAACATAAATGCTGTTCCTATCGTTTGAACATAAACATCATATGTTCTTCAGATGTCTATGTCTATTGTATTTAAACTTTCACTTTACTTTAATTTGTTGTCCTAAATTTTGCACAATTATAAGAAAACTTACAGCAGACTTGTATGTACTTGTAACATGTGAAAACTAATGTGTTATATTTCACAACTATTTACATAGATTAAACATTGATCTTGCTTATACAGAAAAAGACTTCCCAACTTTTTGACACACAACATAACAAATCTCATAAATTTCAAATAAAGACATGTTACATGTGTATGGAAAACATCTGTTTCTTGACAGTTTCAATGTATTTTGAGGTGCATTAGAAATATTGCACCTGACTGGCCAGTGTTTAACTAGCCGCCTAATCTAGTTATAAAATCTCGGGACAGAGTGGAGGGCAGACTTAAAAAACATCTACACAGCAGTTCTGTAGTCGAGTATAGTATAGATAAAAGTTGAAATACAATTACCACAACTTTATAATAGTTTTACCCAAATATGATGCTTGAGTTGAGGAATAAACACGAATCAGGCCAGGTTCCAAAAGTTCATATTTTCATTCACTTGCAATAACTTCACCCACCAGCTCACTAAATAATAAACATAAACATAGGGAGCAATCTTTTTTAGCCTGGGAAACTGTTAAACAATATATTATCAAGCCTATCTCGTAAACAAACTACATGTAAATAATGTATATGAAAAGAATAGAAAAACTTACACAATAGGCTACTGTCTGTTGTCTTTAGCGGCAAACGTGCAAATTGAGATTTTTAAGCTGCTAGTGTCCAGTTTCTCTTGAAGAAATCCAAGGATCCAAGTCCATGAAGGACGTCCCAATGTTGGTTCTTATTTGGTACGTCCCGCAGATGTCCCTTGAGGACAGGGACGATGGGACTTAAATTGCACATCCCGAGGACGTTTGTTGGAGACGACTTGTGCCCACTGGGAAGCCTTACATTAGGGGGGCTTAAAGTTAGCACTAAATTAAACTAACAGTAATCTATGGATTTTTTTCTCATACTTACTTGAAGTTACTTGAAAAGGTTTCAGTGATCTTCACACATCCAACCCGTGGGGTCCAATGCAATTGAGT
>JAUBWS010107698.1:0-10300 GCA_032270445.1 Darlingtonia californica
CAAGATCTTAAGAAAAATATAAGAAACTGTAAAGATACACTTCAACAACATAAAAGTTTACTGAACTTTTTTTGCTATGTTCTTAGACTAGTTTACTTGTCTATAGTTTCTAAATCAGACTCTAATTTTTTCCGTAACTAGACAGCCGCGCGCAATAGAAAGAAATTAACAGCGAAGGAGAGACCCGAACGGGAAAAATATATAGTAGAATCCCGATAACTTGAACCCTCAATAACTGGAACTTTCATTAGCTCGAACTCATTTAACTGGTCCCTTGACCCAGTACCTTTTATTAAGAGCACCTCGATAACTCGAACATTCGTTAAGTCGAACAGATTTTCTTGTTTCCTTAGAGGTTCGAGTTATCGTGAATGTACTGTATTTTTCTTTCCCGTACGGAAAATTCAACATGAAGTAGAACAGTTTCTATGTTGTACTCATAGACAATTACACCTTGAATTAAATCTTAAATAACTTTTGATTGTTAAAAGCAATTGATTTAAAACTTTAAGGATCAGTTAGAATAATTGAAACAGTTCTACAAAATTTAAACTTTTTTTGATTATCTGACGTCACGCGACGTCATTATGACGCCATTCTGAAAATTTTGCTAACCCTTGTCTAAAAAATGCTGACGTAAGCACATATTTCAGGCAACCTAGATCTTCATTTGCTTTTCTTGTGTACTCTATACTATGCTATAATAGCTTTCCAATGAGGGATCAAACACGTCATTCCAATGTTTTTATGGCGAGCTATGACCAATTTTCTGTCAAAAATGGTCTATTTTCGACAAATTCATTGATGAGCGTTCAATCTAAAGTAAATTTAATTTCCTTTCAGAATAAAAATACAGAACAAAGTTAGCTTTTGTACGACAAAAAGTTAAAAAATGAAGAATAGAGTTAAACTTACAAAACTTATTTCCGGACTAAATGGTAAAACATGATGTGCCCAACTGTCAACAATATTATGAATTCGTACGGGTTTTACCCAATTCTTTCATTTCACGCCGCGAGATATAAAAACAGTAAGTAAAACAATCTTACATCCGTGCGAACAATCTGTTTTTGAAGAGGAATTTGTCCCTACGCATGTTCCTTCTATTGGGCATGTTCTTCTTCTCGTAAAAGATCTGTAACCAGTCTTTGAGAAATAACAGGTGTCACTCCAGCTTCCCCATGAGTTCCATTCTGAAAATGAAAAAAATTGTATCATTAAAAAAGAAGGCACCGTACGGAGAACGAGAGACCAATATACAGAAAATTGATATAAAATTTAATCCTTTGGGTACTAGAAGTTCAAAACAGAACGCAGCGCTTCAAGCCCCCTTTCGTAATATTACCCAAAAGTTAATTTCAATGAAACTTTACTTGTAGTTTTGATTAGTCTTTAATGAAGGTCGTTACAACCATACAACACTTGTACCCCAAAGAGTTAATAAGTTTGAAAAAAAAATTGAAAAATTTCCAATAAATCTTTGCATACCAAGATTTTTTTGACAGAATCCAAGATCGAAATCTTAATCCAGCGGGCACCTCATCCCACCTCCCGTGATCTTACTACCAAGGTTAGATTCAAAGTAACATTACTTGTCGTCTTGATTAGTCTCTAATTTAAAATTGTTAACCATACCCAAAGAGTTACAAGACCTCTAAATGGAAGATAACGTGTGCAACTGAAGTGGTTTTCGTCTTTATTTATTTCCCCTCATATTTATTTTCGCGCTCTACCTGAAGGAATATGAAATTTTGGAGAATCAAGGCTCCAAAAATTGCGGATTTTGCAGAAGATATTTCACGAATGAAGGGTAGAAAGTTAATTTCGTGGAAGATTGTTTGTCGATTTTAAGGAAATGTACAGTTTTTGGGGTACTGGACGGCTGTACGTGATCAACAAACATCATATATTTGAATTTTGTGCAAGAACATATCTATCCTATGATTTTTAAACGGACTAAAAATTTAAAAATCATCGAAACAAAGTCTTGTGTTGGCTATCTGATATGCTGCTCCGACCATTTTTTCCTACACGTGGTCTATCGGAACACTTACAAAACCCGAGTAATTAAAATCGTGAAATGCAGAGCATGCACAGTAGCTATTACCGACAACAAAAGAAACATCACAACAATAGGAAAAGGAGCCAATCACTTCGCTATGTTTTGAACTATTAACCAATCAGCGTGGATTATCACAATCGAAGTTCTATGTTTATAGTTAGTCGGGGAGCCAAGATAAAAAAAATTCGCGTTTTGCCTAACCCGATGAGAGGTGGACAGACAAATTATGTCTTTTTGAAATCCTGAAAATTTCCTCCCCTTTATGAAATGGTCGGTCTTAGTAAAAATGTTTTGGTCAATCTCTCGTTACCAGGCCTTTATCTGGGGGTTGAAAAGCTGTCAATGGTCCCCCCTTTGAAAATCAAAATTCTTTGATTGATCCAGTCAATAGATCATGAAAATTAGGTAAAAAAATGGGGTCATTTGTAAAATTTGGACCATTCCATGCTAGAATGTCTATCCACTTTTTGGGCTAGGAAAAAACGCTTAGTTTACGAGATAATTCCAGTCTTCCAAATTACTGACCTGCGTTGGGCGTCTGCCGATAAACCATGTGTAGAACAAAAAAGCCGCAAACAGTTTATTTTATAGACTAGAGAATAACCAGCTTACTCACCTGCTGCATGATGTATTGGTAACAGAATCGTCAGTAAAATTATTGTAATCATTTCTATCAAACCTTTAAATATAATTTGGATTAACCTGTTTAAACCTGTATCATGTCACGTAAGCTGTTGAAATTTTGTGATCATTGTTTGTTTCAACACGTTTTTTGAAGGACTCTGGTTACTTTATTGCATGAAAATTTCACGGTCATTTTAATTTCGCGGTTCTAACAAAAAATTATATATTTAAAATTTAGCACGTCTCGAAGTTGTGTTTTCTAGTCACGTAAAAACATAATAAAAAACATTTTTTAGGGAAAACTTTCAATTATACTTCTTTTAAAACCATAGTTCTGTGATCCTGGCATTTTTTTTTCCAATAGTCGGATTTTTGGTGCATTTTAATTACGCGGTCGACCGAAAAAAAAATTTCGCGGCATTTTAATTTCACGGTTTTTGATTCCCGACCGCGAAACCGCGAAATTAAAATGTCGCGAAAGTTTCATGCAATAAAGTAATTCTAACTAGAGTATCGGCCCGACTTTCCACCTAATAAGTTTCCATTTTTAAAGTAACAATTCACGGAGGAAACTCTTTCCCAAGGCGAGAGAGGCTCGTGGAAAAGCATCTTTTACGTCGTCGCGTGAGAAATATCAAAAAGCGAAGTAAAGAGGCCCTGGGATCGAGGTTGCTCTTTCCCCCCTACTAAGATCAGCCTAGTAGAAATAAAAAAAGGCAGAGCGTAGGTTTTTAGTTAATGCCTTTATAGTTAATTACTAATGCTTTCATGCTGTTTTACTAAAAAACCACCTTAATATATTTCAAGAGAAGCTTCTGCATCCTCCATAAATTCATTAAATTTCTCTATTTGATAGGCTGTGTAATCGAACAAGGCAAAAACTCTATTATAGTATCAAAAGCGCTTATTTTATGGAAACATGGTTTCCTTCGACAACGTGTTCTTCTGAGATTTCCAAATAATGCTTAGTTACCTTAACTAAAAAAGAAATTTCGGACGAAAGTGCTCAAAATTCAAATTTTCACGAACTTGATTTTAAACAAAAATCACACGAATCATAGTGTCTACAATGTTTTAAAGTAATGACAAGTTAAGGTGGCCAAACGTTTTCGACGGACAAAATTTTCGTCACATCCCGAAAATCTCGTCACTTTTGTCCGACATGGTTTTTTCCGCTAAAAAAAACATCTTTGCCAACCATCTTTGCCAACCACCTTTAGCCAACTATTTCAGCCAATAAAAATATGTTTCATAAATTGTGCAAACTTGATATTTCTCTAAGTAAATTTTGTTAATTCATTATGTCAGTTATATTGAAATAAATATTCATAACTAACGAGACTCAATTGCGCCAGAATAGAATATCTGACATCCTGGGTATTCACTTTATGAAATCAAAAGTTGACAGCTATTATTGTTGCTAGGAAAATCACAACAACAAGCAAGAAAAAAGAAAAAAGAAAAAGGTATCCCTGATGTTACGCCGTCAAAAGTTTTTCAAAAATAATTTTTTCGTAATATTTTTTCATAATTTTTTCATAATATTCCGAGGTGGCAAGGCACCATGTTTATCAAAATACCACATTCCCGTTGAGAGACAAAAGTTAACATTCACTGTCCACTATTGAAAATAATAAAGAAATGTGTTCTTTTTCTCTATGACAATAAAACTGCTTAAGCCTGGTCCCCACCTAAGTGCAGATAGTTGCGTTAAGCTTAACGCCATTTTCTCTCGGCGCGTCGCGTTTAGCTTAGCGCCAATTCCTCGAGGAACTAGGAATTCGTTTGACGCACCAAGAAATTTTTAATGCAGGTGGGTACCACAAACAAATATGTTAACGCACTCCTTTAGCGCGCTGAATATTTTTTCCATTGTTTTTTGCAAACTAAATAGCGACAGAAAAACGTAATAGAAAGCAGCTTATCAAGAGAGGAAAAAGAAAATGGCTTTAGCGAGAGCCTTGAAAAATATAAACAAACTGTCCATGCCAAACATTTGTAATATTTAAGCTACTTATTCTTAGGGAAGTATGAATTTCCTAACCTCGTCCCCAGGGCCTTCCCCTTACTTTTTGTCAGCATAACAAAAAGCAAGGGGAAGGCCCTGGGGACGAGGTTGTGAATTTCCTTGATTTTCTTCAACGCCTATCTTCTAGAAATTTAAGGCTAAAAGTTTACTCTATCATGAAAATATGAAATACATTTATTGCTTCAATAAAAAAACTCATTTTTTTATCTTCGTTTTTCATTTTCATTTTCTTTTTTTTTTGGAATATTTGTATGTAGGTTAATGTTCCACTGCGCAATATATCTTTTCAAAGCAAAAAGAATGTTTGAATTTTATTAAGTAGTTAAAAAAGTTTTAAGCTTTTTAAATGTTAGTTTCAGGTATTTTGAACAGACTTTAGCTCTTGCTTTATATTGCGTACTAGGCGTTGCTGCTAAAGATAAAAAATGCAGCCGCTAACGGCAGCGAAGTCAACCAAAAATCAAAAAAAAAAACAGCAAAAAGTTCTAAGCAGATAAAAAGGAATGCAAAACATACGGTGTCTAGATACTGAGCAAAAGTTTGTGGTTACTACTACTTGACTGAATTAATTTCTTTCATTAAAGGAAGAGAGAATGGGGAATTTTCAGCAGCATAAATAAATTATTATTTGATAAAATAACGAACCATTTCATTCATATTTTTATAGTCAATGCAGAAAAAAATATAATATGAATTTTTAGTCAGCGATAGATGTATAAAACTTAACGAAAAGAATGACGTTCTAATAAGCCAATAAAAAACTTGTCAAACTTTTTACTTTAGGCGTACAAACTTTATTTTGCGAGCATAAACTTTCGCGAATGAACCACTTTCGAAAATTTTGCGAGCATAAATTTGTAACACGCCCCTGGAAAAAAATGTTGTCGGCAAATCCTACTTATTCTGTAATTTGTCGGCAAATTTTGACGCGTTCTATCGATTTTTACGAGTCCACTAAGTGTTCGTAGGCCACGCGTTCAAAACTTAGATTTTGTGTTAAAAATTTCAGTTTTATCAACACTAATTTGTCGTCGGGAATGTGTTTTTAGCCAATCTAGAGGGATCAAAGTTCAAAATTTTCTCTGGCGCGTCGGACCAAACCATGGTGGGTCCTCCTACGTCACAATACCAAGGAACTTCTTTGACGGGTATACTCGTAACTCTACATCCGCCCCTAATGTCAGTAAAAAAGGCAATTTTTCCTCTTACGTGACAAAATGCTACTGACTACTTTTAACAGTACCAGTGACTGTAACGAACGATGAAGGAACTTTTAGTCGTTTAAAGCTGGTTAAAACAGCACTAAGGACAACATTGTCGGATGCCAGACTCATTAATGCTTATATCCTGTGAAAAGGACATTTTTGATTCTATCAAGTTGGAAGACATTGAAGACGATTGGGCAAAACTGAAAACTAGACGTATTCAACTTTGTAAATAATACCTCGTCTTCACAAAATTATGTTTAGTTTTTTCTTTTAAAATGACATAGCGATATTTTAGTAACAAAAACGTGTAATAACGTGATACATAGTTTGGTAAACTCGTAACTTCTATTCGTTGCATATAATCTAAAAATACAGCTTACACTGTTGGCAAATCTTCAATATTTTGTCGGCAAATTTGACGGGACTCGAACCCTGTATCGTTTAACGACTGCTGCTTCAAGGGGCATATTTTACACGAACTTTAAAACATAAAATTGCTTTAAATATCTGAAACAGAGACTTATTGATCACCTTTCATTGCAGTTTGCATGAAAAAAAATTAACTTTAAATAACATTGCACCGGCTCGGATTTGAACACGGGACTCTCGCACTTTATGCGCGTGCCTTACCAATGGACCACCGAAAACTTTACAAGTGAAAACTCTGTAAGATCATGCTGAGACCCAAACTCAGATTTTTCCCGAAGTAAGTCTTATCCAAAAAAATGAATTTTTTTGTAAACATGAAAAAACATTTGATAAGTTAAAAGTCCGTCCGTTACAAAGTGTAGTTCAAAACTTTGAGGAGTTAAAATAGGCGCTCTATTGTGGAGGGAATAAAGATATTGCGGAGAATATTATGGACATGTTACTGCAAAAGAGTCAGAGCAACGCCGGCGATTTATTAAGAAAGTAATAGATCCGATTTCCCGTTACTTTCCCGTACAGAGCAAATCCAGTCTAAAACGGATAATCTTAAAAAGAAAACAAAAAAAAAAACGCTTAAACCAATAAGTCTTCCCGAAAATCGGTCGACTTAACAAAATTTTTTAAGCTTACTAGCCTTTTCACAAGACTACGTATTATGAAAAAGATATAAAACAACAAGAGAGTTTGTTGAACTCCATGAAAATCATGTTAAATACCCCAAGGAAGTACGACGAGCCATGTTTCTTCTTTTCTGTTTCTTTCTTTAGCACCCAATCGACCCGTCGTTTCACTTCGCACGACGAGAAAAAAACGTTAGCCTGTTTTCCGCTTACAAGGAAGACAACTTTAGCAAATCGCCGAGAACTAGCCTGTGCGCAACCAAACTCGACGAAAAACCTGCCCATTTCAATAGTGAGGTTAAGCAAGCTGAAATCTACGACGTACCGGCAGCCGAACTTAGACACTTAGAACTTAGACCTCGCTAATAGTAAGGTTAAGCAAACCAAAATCTACGACGTATGACGTTGCACAGCTGTTCAGGAAATCAGCATTTCAAGCAACTTTCAGTGGCACAATCGATCAGTGTCTAAGTTCGGCTGCCGTTACGTCGTAGATTTTGGTTTTCACTAATGACACCTCACCTCCTGACGCGAGAGTTTATGAAAAGTAAGTTGTAAAGCACCCAGTATGCCAAGTTATCATATTTAATCGGACCACGAAAGAAACGGCCGATGGATCCCATCTACCCTACTGAACCGAAATATACTCTTGGTGAGATTTGTAACATTCATCATAATGTTAAGATAAGTCTCTCCACCAAGGAGGGAAGCGTCAGATATAATCTCCGGACCAAATTATTAAGGTAATCGGTACCGTCACTTTGAAATGTGACCCGAAACATTCGGCCGCTTATTTCAAACAGTGTTTTAAACATTCGGCAAAACACTCGGTCGAGAGTTTTTCCGAATGTTTGAAATAGAAACAATTTGTCTAAATCAGCCACGGTATCATGTTGATAAAACTTCAAACATTGTCAACTGAAACATTGCAAACAGAAAGAGACATAAATTTTTTTCTCTCAAGGTTTTAAGGGTTTCTTTTTTGGAAAATCTTTGTGATTTTCAGGGTCCGCTAGACACCCTGATTTAAGTTACAATAGCGAGGTTAACCAAATCAAAATCTACGGCGTAAAACGTTGCACAGCCGTTTTGGAAATAAGCATGGCAAGCAATTTTCAGTAGCGTCATCGGCATTTAAGTGGTTAAACCATTTCGTGTTTTTCTTGTTTGAAGAGTTTTTGGTCCGTGACAAAAACGTCCGAAACTTTTTGCACTTGATGTAGTCTAGGAAATAAGCCTACAATCAGGAGCACAAATTTATGAGACTCGAAGCTTTTTATGGTCAATTCTACACTTCCTCCCTCAGTCAATCATGACGATCTGTTAATGTTCCAACGTCAGTACCAAGATGATAGCGAGGTTAAGCAAACCAAAATCTACAACGTAAAACGTTGCGGAGTCGTTCTGGAAATTAGCATGCCAAGCAACTTTCAGCAGCACAACTGATCAGTGTCTAAGTTTGGCTGCCGGTACGTCGTAGATTTTGGTTTGCTTAACCTCGCTGATTACTCTCGAGTGCCAAATATAAATCTCTTGTTAATTTTTCGATTTTTTTCCAACTGCCCCGCTTGTTATTTTTTTGCCAACAGACGTCTGGCTCCGGTGTTTTTGTTTTTCTTTCTTTCGTGTGTATAATCAATGGTGAAATATACTAGCAATTAACTGATGTTTATCTAATCTAATTTCTTTCATTATTCATAAACTTTCGCCAATTGGGCCAAAATTTGTACGCCTAAAGTATTTAGTATCTTCAAATGCCCAATTTTATGTAGATTAAGATGGCAATCTCAATTCTGAATACTTTGGCAAAATAGTAAATTGTACTTTCGGCAAGTACTAAATTGACAAACCTATCGTTTTTAAAGAGCTCCTTTAAAGTTTGAAAAGAGTACGAATTTGACAAGAAATCTATTTGAAATCAAAGACATTGTAGTAAGCGCAAACTGTTCAATGCTGTATACCGACGGATATATGCTCTTTTCAAATCGTATCTCACTAAATGCAAATTTTGTTTTGTACTAGCAAGTGTCACATGGATAAACTTATGATATTAAAGAGCTCCTGCAAAAAATTTAAGACTTTAAAGAGAAATATTTTGAATCAGAGACCCTATGTTGGAAATGCAATCTCTTCGCATCAATGGTTCAAGCTTTAATAAAATGTCCAAAAAAATATCTTATTATTGTAGTAGTATTGGAAACTTTCAAAAAATCAGATGCTTTGCCTAGCCCTTTCTGTAAATAAATATACTCTTTTTCCCAAGAATTCAAAATGGAGGATTAATATCTTGATTTACAGAACAATTGTGAATCCAACGATATCAAATATGGCATTGACTTTTATTTTTAGGTTGAGCGAATGTTGTCGAAACGATTTGGATGAAGTCCCACCTCCCACTTATCAGAGTCTATTGATTGTAATAGCGATAAGTAGCTCCGCATTTGATAACTTTTGTCCACAAGGTCTTATTTCAACGGAACATGGAATATCGGATAATTACTGCCCTACATGCAGTGATACAATAACAAAACAAGCTAATTTTTGACCAAGTGATTTTTTATTCATTTTCTAATCCATCATTCCTTGCCGGGCTTCTTGTTGTGCTTCTTAGCGAAACGAAGATTCCGTAAAAATTTTGGGTCAACCTGAAGGTGAAAATAAAAGATGATCAATACAATAATACGAAACACCCAAGTTAGAGCTTAAATTACTCAAAGAAAGAAAATTTCGCGGTTTCGCAAAGTTTATGCCGCGAAATATTAAAACATTTTCATCCACGAACAAATCTAGCCTGTACCAGATTTACGTAAAAATTGCTGACTTTTTGGACCCCTAATTGCTCATATCTCAGCATCAAATGGTCCAAATTTGACAAACGACCCCATTTTCCTTATCTACTGTTTGTGCTCTTTCTACATGGTAGCAGCCCCCCCCCCAATTTTAGGGGGACCTAAAAATTTTCAGCAAAATAAACTGGGGGGGGGGAGCTGCGAAAATAAATAAATTTGGGGGGACCTAAAATTTAAGGGGGGAGCTATAACAGATTATAAATAGATATATAAGACAGCTATAATAGATTCTAAAAGATGCATTGCACATTCGACTAATATAAAGATTCGTGATTTTCTATGTGAATAATTTTTTGACTAACGTTGTCTGCGTATGTTAGAAATTGTGATATTTTAAAGAACACGCCTCTTTTAAATCTGTTTCTGCCAGCCGAAAAAATGTCATGAACTTCATGTATATGACATCTAAATGTATTTTGAATATTCACTTTCTTAAGATCAATAAAAAATACAGGTGGCTTCTTTTATTTTGTAAATAT
>JAUBWS010107709.1:0-10299 GCA_032270445.1 Darlingtonia californica
TGGTGGCGCCTCCTCCGATAGTATATCCTTTTAAAAAAATGAAGGGGGACTAAAATTTCCTAGATCCGCCCCTGACAAAATAATAATGAACTTAAAAAAAACTACTGTGTGGGCAAAATATTTACTTACTAAAAATATAGTTTTTATTAGGTAGTAAACAAACCGCTCATGCTCTTTACTGAATGGCTGTTTGAGTAATACACCCATAGAGTAGAAATTATAGTGATTTATAGTTTCATGCTCCCATAGTTTATTCATGGAGTGCAAAAATTTTGAAGTGACATTAAAACTATAATAACAGGTATTAAATGTTTTTTTCAATAAATTATTGGATCTCCCTCATATCGTGTGGAAAGAAGTTTATTTCAGTTTTTTTCTGAGGCACTTTTGTGGATTTTCCTCAACTGTCTGAGAATAAAAATAAGTAAGAAACTGCCAAATCGAGACCAGAACTGCCAAGTCCAAATAATAATAATGGTTTTGCAGTGAGACCCAAAGTTTTGAAATTATTTCCACGGTTAATAAGGAAATTCTTAAGGTAGATTAGTAAAGCAAAAGAAATCAACAGCTTCTACCTGACTCACCATATTAAGCAAAGAAGTGTATTGCTATATGACTAACAGAATTGGTCTGATACCTGCTTTTTCATGGTTTTCCTCATATATATATATATACATACAACATTATTAAGGAGATTTGTCTTATCTTTTCACATGTTAATCTCTTCATACCTACGCAAGTTTGAAAAAATAAACTCTGCTCGCTCATAAAGAAGTGACGGAAAACATATATACAGTAGCGCCATAAAGTGAAATAACAAATTTAATGGAAATTGGACTGAAGAATCAATAATTTGACCTTTCTCAATGTTTTATTGCAAATCTCAAACTTTTTTAAAAAATTCTTAAGAATAATGAAGGTTTTTCAGATTCACTTGGCAGATCAATGGATGGTGAGATCCTCAGCTGGAGTAAAGTGGGAAGGAACAATATGGATGTCTCGTGAAACTGGCCACACATTCATCAGTTACTTTTAATGTAACTAGCCACTATAAACCAATAAACTTATACACAGACTTAAATATAGCTTTTCAAAGTTGCAGTATTTGAGAAGATATGCATAAAACTTGATCCCGTCTTTTTAAGGAGAGAATAGCTCAGTTGGCCTGGCCTCTCGTATGGGTGATAGATGTTGAGGGTTTGAATCCCACTTTTGCATCAGTGCAAATATCGAAAATAAATGGTTAATACTCCAAGGGTAATCTAATGGCAGTTGTGTACCATGAGAGCCTACAACATGAATCAGCCATCATGCAATTAGAGGGGACTGTTCCCTTGACCTCTTTTTTAAATATGGGGTATATATACACTTCTCATAGTGCAGGCCCACATCAGCTTAAAAATGCTGCTATTAGAAATTCGCCTCACCTCAGCCTGGGTAATCTAAATAAGACCATGAACATTTAACAAATATGATATAAGGAAAGCTAGGGTTATGTTATGAACTGATGATAAAAAGCTAGACGATAACATTAACAACAAATTAATAATAACATACCATATTAAATCATTTGCAACAATATTTTGAGGAGAAGTGATGGTCATTTTCGAACTCTAGAGGCAAATCTTCAGCACTTTTCAATTTACTCCGATGCACTGAGATTTGATGATCTTTGAACAAATGTAGCTAGTGTATCTGATTACTCCTTCTCATTTTTGTGTACATGGTTGTCAACAGCTTTCGGTCACGGTATTTTGTTGCACACGGCCCTCGAGCCTCTGTCCGCCTCGTATTCTAGCTAAGCTCCCTCTATTTCTCCATTATTAAAGCAACGGCGGTAACAGTTCTTTGCAAAAATTTCCCAATAATACCACTGCGCGTATCAACGCGGAGAGAAACTTATTTTAGTTAGCTATCTCACTTTCTTTTCTCGGGGTAGCTCTCCTAGTGTGCAAATATCGCGGCAGTACCCATCAGTTTGACATCACCAATCACATGCATGTGCCACCATCAACCAAAGTTGAAAGTGAGACTGATTCAATTTCTATCAACATGGAGAACAATGCAATTGCTGACAATTCAATAAATACAGGTAATTTTTTGGACTTTTTTTAACCAGCAAGCATTTCAGATCTGTGTGGGTGCGCATAATATGGGATGGCATCCCCTTTTAGTCAATTCCATAATTAAATACTGTTTCCCCTCGCATGCTCGGAAAAATACAGTTTGGCGAAAAGCACAGTCAACAGTGGAAAGTCAAAATTATTTTTCCGTATATATATAGCAATCATTAAACCAATTATGAAAGATCAATCAAATATGTGCTCAAAAACATGCATGCAGCCGCATGAAGCTAAACTAATAGACAAATTTCATTGTGTTGTATATTGTTGTCATGCCCAGTCCCAAATGCGGTTTTGGAGTAAAAAAACCCAGACATGTTGTATTGAAGAGTGTGAAAGTTGTTTGTTTTATGCCTTGCTGTTGACATCGCGTGGATGTTGCTTTCTATTTGAAAACATTTCTCTGTCTACCATTATTAAACTTTCAAAACAAAAATATACTTGGTTTCCAAACCCCCTAAAAAGTTCATTTTTTTATGTTTTTCTTATTTCGGCACTCTATCGCGCGGGAATTTTTATGGAATAGCGCGTTGCCAAATGGTTTTTGACTCCACTCATGCGCACGGGAATAGCGAAAATGTAAACATTGAAATCCGTCTATATGCTACTTCCATCGGCCTAAATCACAATTGATCAAGTTCTACAAAAGATTTTTAACTTCTGTTGCAAGTTTTAGCAATTTAGGTGGGTAATTAATTAAAAAGAAATTAACTATGTTTGGTTGTGAAAACAAAATAACAGTATATATCTTCATTGATTATTTTCTAATAAACCCATTCATCAGTTTTGGGCCAAAGAACACCCATTTTTAAAATGCTATATCTGAACAGCTCGATTTTACAGGCAATAATTCTGATTTACACAATCCATTCTGTTCTGCAAAATACTATATATCTGAGACTTGAAACCTCCGTTTTGAACTAACTATTGTCAAGCAATTCGCAATATTGAGATATTGGAATTATCAGATTTACGACAGCAAGCACCAAAAATATTACAGCCCAACATGTGATCTCATAACCTGCAAGGGTTCCATAGAAGGGCCAATCATTTCCTTAACATTCACCAATCTGTAGATATTGAAGCTGTAAGCTATAAGGGTATTTGGTCAATTTTGGAGCCCTCTTGAATGGAATGAAACAACAAAAATGACGTCATAAAACAGTAGGTGTACATATTGGGCTTAACCCCCCTCCCTCCTCAGGGTGTTAGCTAGCACAAATATTGTCCGTTTCACAGACTCTTCCCAAATTCAATTTACTAAGGGACTTTCCCAATTCAAACATACCTTTTTTTTTCCAAAAACCTACGTCTACGTAGGTTATCTTACTTTATTACTATTATGCTCCTAAAACATGTAAAGATACAGCACTTCTTTGATTATTCATGAATTTCTGAGGTTTGTTTAATAGTTAAATATAAAATTTAGACCACGTTTTAGCCAAAGTAGATCCCTAATATTTAAAAAATTTTCTTGGCCCGGTTGGCCCCAACCATGGTAATGCCTCCTGAGTCACTATATTATATGCCCCCAACTATCGAAAGGAATTCCCTAGCCCTGCGCTTGGATGATTATTTCCTAATTAGAACGTAACAGACACAGAATTTTATTTCTAGCTAACACCCTGCTCCTCAACTGTGAACGTACTTTACAGGTGATTCATATAGATCAGCCAGAAGAAACTAGGAGAATGAATAAGAAAAACTCCCACCTTCAAGGCACCTTTAATAAAGTTATGTTAATGAGGTTATATGGATGTTTTTGGAAGTAAAAAATTGTAACATTTTTTAGCATAACATTTTATATAGTCAAAGAAAAATGTCAAAATTGATACAAGGCCAAGCAAATGCCATGTAAATTGCCAAACAGTGGATTAACTATTTTTTCTAAATTTTGGAAACAACCCAACCATGGTAAAAAGTGTTTAAATGTCTTGAAGTAACTCTGTGACCCCCCTCCCCCCTAATTACATAGCTGTTAAATGACTCAGAAACCATTAAAAAATTTATGTTCAACATTTTAGACTCCTAGATTATTATTTACCAGTCAATGGAATATACAACTAATAAGAAATATTTGCAGTGAAAATTTGGCATTGCACCTGCTCCAAACAGTTGTAATATGCTGCTGTTTAACTCTTTTATGGTTTCACATTTAAAGAGTCATGAACAGTGTGATACACAACAAAAAAATGCTATCATGATATAGATGGTGTTGTGACTTTGGGGAAGGGTTGAAGCTGAGGTAATGACTGCATGCTAAAAGTAGACATATAGACATTGTACAGCAGGCTGGAAATCAAATCGGAGGTAGGGAGCGGGTCAAAGATATCATACCTAACCAACTATAATACTTTATGTTTTTAATTTCAGCTCATTTTGTTATTCTGGATGCGTTACGAGGGGCTGGAGAGCTTGGCCTGTCATTAGATGATTTAGTAGATGCCATTGGTGCTACAGGTCAAAACAAACTGGTCTTAAAAAGGCTGCAAGATTTGGAAAATAGGAATAAAGTCACCACACTTCCAAACAATTCGTGGATAATCAAAGAGGCGCATGGTATGTAGTTTTTTCTGAAGGGATCAGATTCGTATTAACTCAAGTTGTCCAGTGATGCTGGAAAAGCTGGAAAAAGCCGTTTTTGAAATTCAAAAATACTATTTTTTAACATCTTTCACCCAAATCCAGGAACACATAGCCATTGATTTATCAAATCCCACTTGTACAAATAATTTGCCATTTATTCCGCTTCCACAAAAAAGGAATAGATAAAAATTACTGTCCATTTGCATGTTTGACACCTTGAGTATTGTTATCCAGTCTTTTTGAATTCTAACCATTTGTTTACCTACAAAAAAATCCACAAAGAAAGTAGACTATTATAGAGAGACGAGACCAATGTAATTCGCCTGATTTTATTGGTTTTTGTAGTAGTGAACACTAAATAATCCTTTGTCATAAGCATACCCCAGCAAAATACAAGTTAATAAGCATAATGCAAGCATAGTTTGAGCCTAAAAGAAGCCTTTGTCATTAGCATGCCCCACCCTGTTTTCGAAATTTCCATTGCTTATTAAAAAAACATGTATATAATTATCGTTAAATGATTTTCAGATTTACTTTATAGTTCACTATTCCTGCAGTTACCGAGATTTGTTTTGAAGTATTTCATTGAAGTAGGGTTCTTGAAACTTTGAAGAACCTTTGAATGATGTGATTTAAATTTTTAATTGGCAAATTAGACTTTCTTTGGCTTCATTTGAAGTTCATTTCTTTCTTAATTTTTTTAAGGTAACAAGGGACAGGGAGAGTCAGGGGGACTTTTTTTATTTAAATGAAAATTTAAATTTTCAATGAATCTCAAAATTTCATTTCAGCTGGGTCCTCCTCTTCCTCCCTAGAGTGTAGACATCCTTTATGGGTGTCCCTGTAGTAAAAAATATTCACTCTGCACTGTATAAATATTTAATCAATAACTTAAATTTTTAAGCAATCAAATTCAATGTCTAACACTTAGAGATTCATTGAAAATTTTAATTTTCATCTAAACAAAAAAGTTGCCTTGACTCTCCCTGACCCTTGTTAACTTGAAAAAATTTTTTCTTTCTTCACTAAATAAAGCCAAAGAAAGTCTGACTTCCTTAATGGCAAACATGCCAATTCAAAATAATTACATCATTCAAACACATGAAAGTTTCAAGACCCCTACTGCAATGCAATACTTCAAAATAAATCTTGGTGATTGCAGGAAAAGTGAAGTATGAAGTAAATCTGAAAATTATTTATTCATAACTACATGTTTTTAATTAGCAATAGAAATTTCGAAAACAGGCTGGAACATGCTTATGACAAAGGGCTTATCCGATTTCTAAGCCATCATTACAAAATTCTTTTTCATGTTTTGTTTCATTTTTTTTTCGGATGGTCTGTAGAACAACAATCAGCTGTTGTGGTTGCATAAGGCATTTTTCAATTTTGCATTTTAGAAACAGCTCCTGTGGAGACACCATCAAAAGACGGATCAGGTATGATCATTTTGTCCCAATCCCAATGAAAAGGAAAATGTTGAAATCATCCCATGACTTTTTCCCAAATTTAGCCAGTTTCTAAATCATTTTTCAAATTTTACTCATCCAAGCAATTGTTCAATGGCTCAAAAAAATCAATAGATTCCTGGTCAATAGTTTGGTAAACACAAAGGCACCTTCAAGGCAAATCACTCTACATGACTCTACAAAGATTTGATCATGAAATATTTTGTCGTTTCCCTCATTATTAAAAATAACGCGAATATATATTTAAAAATCTACCTTGTTCCAAACACAAAATTTAGTTATAGTGACAGTAGATGTCATTGACAAAACAGTTAACGTCAGGCAATTGTTCGTCGAGGAAAAATAGCGACAAGGGTATGGATTTTCGTTGTAAAAATGCGAAGTAACAGTTTTTACATCGAGTCTTAAAAACTCAATGCCGACATGACAAAAGCGTCTAGAATTATCCTTGAGATAAAGGGGAAAGTGGCCTTAATGATTTCATCATCTTCTTTTCCTTGTGGTTCCTACAAAATGATCATTATATGTTTATCTTATATTCTTCAAATAAAATGTTTGTAGTTGGTTGTACAAGGTTCGTATATTTGTTTTACCAGGTGTAAAGACCTGTGTCATCAGTCTGTGGATATACCAAGGTATAATCACCTCTGGTGAAGGTCTCACTCTCTGCGATGTAAGTTTGCACTACCCATTGTTCTATGTAGCCTGAAATTTCAAAAGTATTTAATTTGCTTTTTCGAACCTCTTGCGATCCAAGCATTTTTCAAGAAATTTGTAATTTTTGGTTCCTAGGCGCAAGCTTCACGTGGAACATTCACTTGACATAGGCCCTAAGTAAAATAGAATCCTAGCCAGTATAATCACCAAAAGGCCTCTGCATAGGAGGGTTTTAGATTACTGTCACTTCAAAAGAAATGCACTCCTCCACAAATGTTTCTTTTCTTAATGACTCGACTCGGAAGGAACATTAAAAACCGTTGCATTGCTTTTTTTCTTTTGCTCTTTGGGTAAGAACAGGATCCGGATTGATCCGAGAATAAGTCTGAAATAGAAACTACAAGTAATTTTCAGTGAACCTTAGCTTTGGGTTGAGATAGCGGATAGTGATGCACAAGCTGATTCTGGAAACTACTATAGTTTCTTGATAAAGTATGTATTTTTCCAAGCTTCCCAAAGTTTTTGCACAGAATCTTTGATTGACGTCGGCATTCTGCCAATGGCGTAAAAGTAAAGATGAATTCGGATTTTACTGTGGCACTTTTTTACAGTGTGTTTTACTATTCTAAACTAAAGACTACACGTTATATTTTGCGGATGGAAATTGTACTTCTGATGACTTTAAAAAATCAATATTGCTTTACTTCGACATTTTTTCTTCAAGATTTTCAAAGGCTGAAGCATAGACTTTTGCAAGGGACTTTTAACTAGTTTTGTAGTCATGAGGTTACTTGAGCGTTATTACCACTTAAAATGTCCTTATAACGACATTGCAACGAATGGTTTATCATCTTGCAATGAAAATATGGATGTTTTGTTACACTCCACCTCCATTTTCATAGTTCAAGAGTATCTCAAACAATTATGTTTCATGTTTATTCTAGTTGGACCACCAATCAATTTACCTGGCCACTTTAAATTTTCCTCCTACAAGAACAGTCTGCAAGAATACTGTCAGAAACGGAAAGCGGCCGTTCCGGCATACCAACAACAACGGACAGCTGCTGGTATATTAGGAAAAGTTTCCTTTTTGAATTTCACATTCGAAGGAGAAACAGCCACTGACAACTCAAAGGACGCAGACCAAAGAGCCGCATTTGCTTCTCTAAAAGGCTTGGGTTATCTCCCAAAAGACGCAAAATATGACCCGTCTATATTTGGTGTTGCTGGTAGGTTGTTGTTCTCTTTTATACTTTGAACTCCCACCATCTGGGACCCTAGATAACGAGAACTCCATACACCATAACAGCTATACTAACATTTATTATGTTCGACGACTACTTTGAGTCCCTTCATCAGAGGATAACTACTAAAACACAACAACAGTTCGAAGCATTACTACGTCATCAAAATTCGATTCATCTAGAAATCGAACACCTAATATTCCATTTTCCAATGTTTTGGTTTCACCGCTTCAAAAATTGGAAGTGATCGAAAAATTCATTTTTCACATGCGAATTATGAGATGTGCGCTTTATTAGCTTCTTCTTAGCCAATCAAACGCAGATATTTTTGGGTCGACAATAAGGTTCTTATATTGGATAGTTAGCATTGCAACGTCTTCTTTGTTGACGTCGCAGATTGAATCTAAGGAGAAACCACCTGAAAAACTCCCAAAGTTGCAAAGTATATAGCACTGTTTCCGCTATCAAATAAAATGTTCGCTGAAATTAACATTCGGTTATTTGATTGATATTAAATTTATGTCAATTTACTCATTGTTCTTCTTATTATTTGCAATCTTTTGTAAAAAAATGTGATATCTTATATTCTTTTTATAATGACATGTATATGATAAGGAGTATTTTCTTGGAAATGTTGTCATTTATTTGGCACAATGGAATGTTTTGGGAGATATCATGTTTTAATTTTCTTTTTGTCGCGTTTCGTCAAAATTCTGAGAATGTTGCAACTACGGTGTCAATGTTTGTTTCACTTCTTGTATGAAAAAAGTTCTTATCAGGTCAGTTAAGGTCAGTTCATAAAAATATTGAGAATACACAGTTTTTTTTATAAGATTTCTGTTTACAAGAATCACAAGGCTCAAAATTGTCAAATTTTAAGAATTATTTAAGAATCTCCCTGAGGCTCAAGGTAGGATTCAGCTATTTTCAAATTTTGAAAGGCACGAAAATACAGTAAATACATAAAATACATACATAAATACATAAAAATTTAAGAATCATTTAAGAATATTTTCAGTCTCTAAATTGAAGAAAAATTAAGAATCATGAGGCTCAGCTCGATTTATGTAATTCTTATAAAAAAAACTGTGTATCGAGGGGAGTTTGTGAAATAAACTTGGGAACTCTAATCGCAAACAGTCCTCTTTCACTAAAGTCAATTACTACTATATCCGTAAGATAGCATAATTTTCAATGTACCATCAAAATGGCATAAATTTCCTAAAAGAATCTGGATATTTTGGTAACGAGGCCTGATTTTGTTTTTTTAATTTTTTAATTGCGTAGGCACACAACATTGGTTGCTCTTCATGCAATTCCAAAACACAATTGCACATTGTTGTAATATCTGTAGCTGAGTAACTCAGCTCGATTTATCCCTCTCACACACCAAAACTAAACACGCAAAGAAGATAGAAAAAGAAAAAAGACATGGAGGAATCAGAGATATGCTTCCTAGCTATAGTATCTGAAAATCGAAAGGACTTAAAAGAATAAATCATATGATTCTACCAATCGATTGTTCTGAGAGTTCAGAAATGTACTCAATATATGTCATTTTGAATCACAGTATCTTTACTGATCTGCAAGGACCAGAATCTTCCTTCGAGTGTAAAGAATTATACCACTGTCAATATTGGAAAAAATGCCAAATTTCGTCGAATCAGCACTTTTCTATCATTTTTGTTCGATATTCAAACTGAAGTAAAAATAGATTTACCTTACTTTTGCTTACGGATCTATGAGGAGAGTTTAATAAGGGATGGGTTTCACTTTTATTGATGTTGACTTCATGCAAGGGATTGGTCTTTACTTTTGATAGATTAATGTTGAGTTTGTGACTGTATTTGAAGTGTTTTGAATTAAAGATTTTAGAAGTAATTCGAACTTCTCAGTGACAAATTTCTTAGAAATTGCAAAAATCACAAGAAATCAAAAACAATTTGTGCTGCGTATAGGTGTTTTATTGCTTTGTTGTTATTTTTAATTTATAAGAGAAATTTCCACCAATGAAATGAAACTTTGTAATTTATGTAAGGGATGATTCCAGGTTGCAAACATATTTTGATGTTTTGAGGATCGGTTTGGATTGATTAAAATGGATGAATAAGTTGTTTCATGGCTTGATATTTTTTTCAAAAAAAATTTCGCAGGCTTATTTTTAAACGACTAAATACGGAAAATAAAGGAATCAGAAGATCATACGAAGGGGAAATCTTC
>JAUBWS010107742.1:0-23593 GCA_032270445.1 Darlingtonia californica
GTTATTTTTAAATCCTTCAGCTTAACGGTCAGGGAAAAAAGGCTATTTTCTTGGAAAAGTCAGGGGAAAATATATGGTTCGACAAGAAAAAAGTCAGGAAAAAGTTGTGCTTTTTAGGCAAAAGCCAGGGGGATTTTGTTTTGACAGCTCGTATAAACCCTGTATTACTTGATCAAAAACAATGCATTTTCCGGCAATCTAGGAGCTTTAAATTTTCAATTTTCTAGCTGGAAAAATGAAAGAACACACATTTCATCTAGAAGCTAAAAAACAGACGAACATGTCTTGATTAAACGACTAACACCATTATTTTAAACTTTTTTACATCACATAACTGTTCTTTCAATCAAAAATGAAATTTTCCAGCTGGAACTAACACCAAACACACATATCATACTAAAAAATAAAAAGAACAAATCTTAAATTTTCCATCTTGATAAAAGTCTGATGAAAGAACAGTTCACAATTTCCAGTCAGAAAGTAAAAAAGACAAAACACACATTTTAAGTTCTAGGTGCATATATGTGCCCTAGAACACACTCAAATTTTCATGAACAACATAGCCTCAGAACAGATATTTCATGCTTCGTGTCGTTGGCTGCTTTTAAAATTTGCATCATATAATTTTTGTTGAAGGCCATTAGAGTTTTGTGCTTGACCTCTATGTTCTAGTTTTTGGTTTCATTTGAAGTAACAAAAGCAGCCAACGGGGCAATTTAAAAAAATATCTGTTCGGAAGGCATGCTTAATTTATATATATGTGTTCTGAGAATATTTTGAAAAATACTTTGCTGGAAAATTTGATGTGTTCGGCAGAAGATTTTGATCTCCTGGAAAATATATATATATATATATATATGTGTTCTGAGATAATTTGAGGCCTGCTAGACTTTTTTGGCTTATCCTGGAAAAAAGAACAGATATTTTGTCTTTGGACACCTGGATTTTAATGTATTCTGTCTATATATACCTCTAATAGTCTCCTGGAAAATACGAGGTGTTCTGAGACCATTTGGCGTGTGCTTGATTTCTCTGGCTTACCTGAAAAAAAAGAACATATATTTTGTGTCTTAGGCTCTTGGATTATTACGAGTTCAGGGAAAAATTAAGTCTCCTAGATTTTTCAAGGTTTTCTGAGATCCTGGCTGTTGGTAGATTTTTTTTATAAAAATGGCCTTCCTGGAAAAAAAGAACAGATATTTTGTGTTTTGGGCTCCCTGGATGCTTCTGAAGTAAGTAAGTAAGAATTTATTTACAGATATACAACAAAATGGTTGGAGACCTTCTGAAAAAAAAACAATATACCGGGTGACCCAAAAAAAAGTATACAAATTCAAAAGAGTGCTCTGGTGTGGTATTTTTAAGAATTAAGCAAATAAGTGCTTGTGAAAGACGAAATAACGTAAATAGCGTTTTAAAGTTGAAATGTACTTTCAAAAATACCAAAAGAATGACTAAAACAGGCTATTTAAAGGCTATATATAAAAAATATTATCAATAAGGGTTTTCGACTGGGCTGTTATTCTTGTTAGTAATAAGATCTGAGGTGAAATAAGGTGAGAGCTTAAAATATCGATGAAGTTTGAAATGTTTGCATCTTCATCTGATTTTAGTAGATTTATATTGAAATCTCCAAGTAGGAGGATTTGCTTTTTCTCAGAGCTGACTTTATGTAGAAGGGTCCTAGAAAATTACAGATAAAAGAATCTATAGACATACAGGGTTGTCTAAATAGAACCAACTATTATGTTTGTTTTTTTTGGAAGTATAATTTCAGCAAACGTTGATTCCAAGAACTTGGCACCATATATCATGCTGTCATAGTGTCTATTTTAAACTGTGACACTAATGTGGTTCTTTACCAGCCTTTTCTCCAATTCTAAATTCTAAACTGTTAACATGTTGTCCTTTAACTTGTTTCTATCGGATCTGCATGACACTACATTTGAGACAATATTATGTGAGTGTTTTGTTAGCTTGTTTTTGAATGTATAAATTTTTTTTTGATATCACAGGAACTTCTTAAAATTGGCCCATTTTTTCCATGCTATTATTACATTTCTAACGTCTATTCATCTACCTGTAAACTTGGCATGGGTTCTGAATTTCTTTGACATTTCCCTATTTGTATTTTTCTCTCAGTTTCAACTTTGGTTCATCAACTATTTTCGCCCTAACATTTATGCTAACTTTCATTCGTCATTGTGTACTAATGCTGAGATTTTGTCTTGAACACGCACTTTCCACCATACACTCAAACATTTATTTATTTATTTTATTTATATTTTGTATATACATCTTATAGTACCAGTGTTTCACTGCATTTGTAAACTTTAAGACCTTCTTTACCAAATAAAGTAATGATAATAATAATAACAATAATAGTAAAAATGGTCTTATATTTTATCAAATGATCTATTCTCCTTTTTAGAGGAAACAGCAACCATAGAGGTTTCTCACTCACCACAGTCACACCATCACACCTCATTAGCAAATATAATGGAGCAAAATGAACCATCACCATCTTTACTATTTATAGGTAAGTTTAAATGTTTATATAATTGTTCTATATATAGTATTAGAGTGAAAAACTCAGAAAATTTGCCATTGATGGAATTTGGCCGGTTGAAAGACAACTGAATGAAACGATGACCATAGCACAGACATGCACAAGACAAGATAGAGGACAATACAAAGGACAATACAACAGGAAAATAAATTTTAAGTTTAAAATTTGTAGATGATTTTTGTGTGAGCCACCATGAGAATGCATGAGAATGCATTGTTATAGGAGAATAATATCGCGCAATTTTTATGCCTTTCTGTCTTTGATAATACACGTTTTCGGTAATAATTAACTGTTCTCAGTCCAGTTGTTCTTGATAAAAAGCGGAGGTAAACATCACCGTTTACAAATTTATTAGAGAGGGAATAAGTTTTTTTGTCATAACTTTTGCTAACTAAAACTGCTTTGTTTACCTCCACTTCTTTGTAATAAAAATAACAGAGGAGAGCTTATTACAGACCTTAAATGTGTATTACCGCATTACATCTTTTATAATTTTATTCACAACTGAAGTTATTTAAATCGTTTTATGCAATTATTTTTTACTTTTTTACTGTATTTCTCCCGTCGCTCGTCATCAAGTGACCCAAACCCTTAATCAAAGACCGAAAGATAGCTGAAGGTCTCTCATTTAGAGTATGAAGGATTCCTTAAAGAAGATAATTAATTTTGCTCCTAACAAAAGAGGAAGAGAATTAATTTCCAATGTTTCTAGAAAACACAAGGTTTGATTTTTTGTATTTACAGCAAAATTTTCAGCCTATACTGATGATTTGAGGGTTGCGTCTGTTCTCTCTGCAATAATTTTGAAGATTATTAAAAGAAATATACTCACTTTGAGTTTGCTTTAAGGGTTAATGATGGAGCAGTGGTTGTGGGTTCGAACCGGCCATTGGTACATCTCAGCCAAAGTGACCTCTCACTGTTGATTTAACAGGTTATCGTGACTTTAATGTTGAGGTTAGGTGGTTCAAACTGAAGCGGCTAGTGCGTCCAAGGGACAGAAGAACCAACCTTAGCGGACAGAAGCCTCTGATGACGTAAAACTATCGATTACATTACATGATAAAGTGATTTTCTTTTATTTCAGGTCGAGGGCGTGGACGTGGACGTGGGAGTCTAGAGAAAAAGAAAAAAACTTTCAATATTGTTCCTCAGCATATCAAGCCAAGGCAGAATAACAACAAAAACAATAAAGTTATCAAAGAGCCGAGTAATGAAATTAAACCCTCTTTAGTTTTTCAAAATGCTGGACCAGTTGGTGTTAATGGAAAGCGATTTGTCTCCAGCAATATCTTTCGAAAAAGTATCTCATCGATCATGGAACAAGATAGCAACAAAATCAAAGAAAACAGAGTTCCATTAAATGAGAATGATAAAAATTATAATGAGAAGGATCATGAGGAATGTGAAGTATTTGAAACGCGTGACAAAAAAGATGATGGTTTAACAAAGAAGACTAAGAAAAAGAAGGTAAGAGAATAGGATAAAGGGAAAGTTTTTCAACCAAAGTCAGGGATGTGGGTTAAAGAAAGAGATAAAGGGTACGCCAAATATAGCTATGGTAGCACATACAAGTTGGACAGATTTGAGGAAGGAGATATTGGGCATTGAAAATATAATGGTAGTACGTACAAGTTGAGCAGATTTAAAGAGGATGATGACTGGAGTTAATGGTTTAATGTAAATTTATGTGAATATTCTGTATGTAAAATGTATGTTGTGTACTTTTCAAGTTACTTTATTAGGGAAAACTTCGTCAGTGAATACGGGCGACATACCTTGCTTTAAAACTAAAATTCTACCCAAAGAACTGCAAAGAAACTTTTAAAGAAATCATTAGAGCAAAAAGTAGCCAAGTTTTGTTCGACGAATATTTGCCCGATTTATTTTTAACTTGATAGAAATAACAAAAAAATTTCCTTTGAGTAAAGAAGCACCTACACTATATGTAAACAATTTAGTATGTATTAAGTCTTTTGCGTGTAGTAGCGTGTAATCTTATATATTTTCCTCTTACGTTTCGTTTTATTTCTTCATTTTTCATAAAATTCATATCATAGAAAAAACGGCTTTATAGTGGTATAAAATTTTTGCTTATACAGTCGATAAATTTTTTGTGGAATACACTATTCAAAAAGTACGTTCGTCCAAAAGCTTTAATTTTAAAAGTGCTAATATTAGAATATTTGCGGGATTTATTTTTGCGACTCGGATAATCATAATGGATACTTGAAGACTACACTAAATCAAAATTAGATTATTTTTGAAAACAATTTGCCACTGTTCGTTTAGTTTTTTCTCGAATCTCTGACTTATAAATAATTTGTGGGATTTAGTCTTGCGAATAAGCAGGCCAAATTCGCGAAAATAAATCCCGCAAGAATTTATGCGGTAATACCTAATACACTTTATTAGGGAAAACACTTAAAGTACAGTATCAGTCGTTTGCATTTATAAAAGAAAAGCACTTTACCGTTGATGATGTGTCTCATTCCGGACCTAATGTAAAAGTGACCTTTATTACATTGCTTTTCATTAATCAAAAGAATTTGAGTACAGGGTAGAGTCGCTGATAATAAATCATTTTAAAAAACGAGACAGCCGTGTAAGGAAAATTTATTGGTGTTGAATATTGTCGAGATGAGAACAAAATTTTCTTTCTATGTCTGTCTATGTATCTTACTGTTTTAAGATCTGAATACTTCTATATAGATAAGGAATTCACGAAAATTTTGATTTAAAAAAAAGTACCATAGTTTTTAAAAACATAACTAGGTTTTTCCCAGTTTCAGTAAATTTGTTTATTGGAGATTTTTTTAATGATTGTTTATATTGACATAGAAGAATCCCAAATGCCTTGTCACAAGAAGTTCCATGAACTTGAGGGAGATAACTACCTTAAGAAAAGAAATTTGGTTGGCTTGCTAAAAAATAGGCTACAGTTAGTTTTTATAAATGTCCGCTAATATTAGCTCTCTAATTTGAATTGTCTTTCTCGGTTTTGAAAATTTCTTAAAAAAATGATTATTTTGGTCTCTTACGTTTTTTCAAAAAAGCCCAGCGGACATTCCGTCAAAATTTCTTCCCTAAAGCCACCACTTGTCCTGTTTTGTAGTGGAAACATGGTAGGAAAAACAAAAATTCAAATCTTGATTAGTTCATTGAACAAGGTGAACTGGACCAGCAAAATAACTAAAGTATGACTGTAACATGAACCTAAATGTCTGTATTTTCTTTTCCCCTTTTTGTGCGTCAAGGGATAAATGGAAATTTTAATTGAATTGCGGGTCATATTCAAAAGACCCTGCAAAATTTCCATTCATCGTTTTACATGATCTCTTGAGACAAGGCATGGGTTTCTAGGATAGAACAATTATATGTAAATATTACAGAACAGAATGTATATATTACAGAACAAAAACTAGAGTATTTTATTTATGAAAATTCATAAACGATATCTCAGAAAAAGAATTTCATTTGACGTTACTGTATTTAAATACAATTCTGTATTAATGATTTACCATCCTAACTATTTTACATATATTTATAAAGATCAATAAGAGCTATAAGTCTGCTAAAATTTTAAGCAACTTTCAGTACGTTATTGCACGGAAATTTCAAGGCATTTTGATTTTGAGTTTTTTGTAGCAACTTTGATATTTCACGGCATTTTAATTTTACGATCCGGCATGAATCCTATACTTCTTATCAGGGGGGATCGGGGTCAATATTCCGGAACATCGAGTTCGTCGTCGCCATCATAGAGGTCGTTGTTGAAATCATAGACGTCGTCGTCGAATTTATAGAGGTCTTGGGTGCTTCGTAGAGGTCGTCCTTCTCAACTTGATTATTTCTATTACAATTATGATCTGGTCACTACTTTATAACGCTTAGGTCTGTAAAATATAATACTACAATATATATACGTCCATAGAGGTCGTCGTCGAACTATATAGGTCGTCGTCGAACTATAGAGGTCGTCACCCAACCAAACAGGTCGTCGTCCAACTATTATATAGGTCGTCGTCCCAACCATAGAGGTCCTCGTCCAACCATAGAGGTTTTCACCCAATCATAGAGGACGTCGTGCAAGCTGTAAGAGGAAAAGCGAAAGGTAATGAAGCAAATCCAAAATTTAATTGTTTAAAATGTCTCATTTAATATGTACAGTGTGTCCCACAAAAATTTATCCCGTGTTTCAACAGCTTTGTCAAATTATAGCGATTTCTATACCATTCGAAAAACTCTAACTCCATTAAGCTTTTGAAAAATAAAATTTTCACTTTTGGAAAAAAGTTATTGTCCAAGATACAAAGCATCTTATCTTGAACTCCGATTTATAAATTTAATCCGAATTGAAATCTTACGTTTTCGGTAAAAACAAAGTCTGCAAAAGCGACCAAAAATTATTCTTATAGTAACGAAATATTTCTTCCGGCTAAAATTCTAAGTTAATAGGAAGTTTTAAGCGGCTTTGTTTTTTGCTGACATTTTTATCGTTAACTTAGAGTCGTAAAGTATGAGTCAAGAGAAGTTATTAATCATTACTAAAGGAGCGCTCCTGTTCTTTCCCAAAACCCTCGGGATTATGACTTCCTCGGAGCTCCTTTTGCTCCTACCCATGGTTCCAGGACCATAAAAAAAAATTTAAATCCCATGAAAAAAATGGTTTATTATGGCTAAAGTTGTGGCTAAAAGAAGAATTTGAGGTGGTGAGCTTCACTCAAGCGAATTTTGAGATAACATGACGTATCTTATTATGAATAATCATTTTGATGACATGCCATTTGTAGCATAAAACTAAATTATTCTACCAAGTCCTTGAATATTATTGTAGTAACTACGCGAATGTTTCAAAAATATCCCATCCATCAAGTTTTGCTTGCGCAGTGGATCGCGTGAAGTCTGTCTTCCATGTGCAATGTGCTAAAATCATATTCGTTTCTACTCGTTTATACTTGTTTACACTCGTTACACAAAATATCTGTTCTTGTTTTCCAGGAAAGCCACAAATCTAGCAGGTACAGTATCCATACTTTCTAGGAAGCTGAAATTTTCGGCCGAACACATATCCAGCACAGAGTTTTCGAAATATTCCGATGTAAATTTCTAGAGAAAACATGCCTTCCAAAAAGATATTTTGCAAAAATGCCTCGTTGCTGCTTTCGACTTTCTCCCGGTAGAAAGAATAAAGAAGAGTTAAGAAAGAGATTTTGTGCGCGTTGCCTCTGTTTTTATATTGATACACTTTAAAAGCGCCGTAAACCCTGACCAATGAAAATGCAGTTCGAGTTTCGTACGTGTTTGTTTTTTGTGGTATTTTTTTTCTTCTCCCAGGGCTTCAGTTGACTGGGTTCAATAATTACTAGATAAAAAAAAAATAGATAACAATTAAAAATTGCCTGAGGTAATGCTCTTTTGTAACTTTTTTTTTTTGATTCTTCTTTTCTAAAAATAATTACTATAAGATTGTTTATTGTGAAGAGCGGCAAAATTTGGACACCTTTCGAACGTCTCTGAGCCAAATCGAATTTCGAACCACGATTGCATTCTATGGAAACTGATGTTTCTGTCGTAAATTTTTCTTGGACAGTTGGATGTTGAACTTTAGTTGTGCGAGGAAGTGGTACTTTGTTGTTGGGGTTGAAGTAGAAGATTAAAACAAAAATGATTGAGAGTCCCGAGAAGAACGAACAGCCGGAAGAAGTAAAGGAATCATATGTTCCGAAAATGAAGCCAGGAGATGTGGAAATTCCAAATCGTGTTTTTGTGAAAGGCTTTCCACGGGAAGCAACTGCTGATGATTTGTTTGTTTTCTTTGAAGATTATGGTAAAGTGTTGGAATGCAGAATCGTAGCAGATCGATATGGTTATAGCAAAGGTATAATAATATGTTTTTTATTGTATGCTGAATTAGTAATTGTTCTGATAGGTCTTGTGAAATTACTGAGATACTGAACTATGTTACATTTTGATAAAGCGTGTAGATAAAAATTGTAGTGTTTTGTATACTTTTGGATAGGTTTGATGTGGTCTCAATTGACAGATCTTTCTAACTTTTGGTCATAGTGTCTGGTTTTCAAACCCAGATAATGGAACCCTTGTTTTCTAATGGTAATGGGAAGGGTTGTCGTCCGTTTACAGGGTCCAAGGCAAACCGATTCTAGTGTCTTTTGAACTTTTTGGTATTTGTTTCTTTGCTAGAAATAATCTTGGAAAACGCTAGTATGTTTTTGATTGTTTTTTAATTCAGATGAACATTTTGGCGGCAAAATTGAGATATATATAAATCATTCATTCTGACAAGTTCGACATTTTTGTAAACATGTGTTACGTGTCGAGGGGAAACAAAGTGTACGAGATTTTGGGAGTTTTGAGATTTTTTGGGATTTTCGGGATTATTTTGAGATTTTTGGGATCAGGTTTTCTTCTGGTGAAAAAAAGGCGGGAAATGAAAAGAAAATGGCAATGGCGTTTTTTTCTCCTGTTAACATTATTCGAATCGAGAAGCCAAATTTGTGTAGGGTTTCGAGACTAAACAAAAGATACAATTGATGTTATGACCTCGCGGATTGGTTTTTGAAATTGGTGAAGATTTGGGATTTGTTGAGATTTTTTTGAGATTTTTCGGATTTTTCGGAGAAGTAAGTGTACGAGATTTTTTCGAGTGGTTTACCCCTCGTTACGCTTTACTTTCAGAAGGGATTGGATTTTAATGCTTTTATTTGTAAATAGATATGTGAAAAAAAAAATTTACAGTTTGAGCAAGAAAAATGCAATAAAAATGTGCCTTTGTATTAAAATGTCCTATCAATAAAAGTTAGCAAGAAAACTTTTATGGGGAAAAAATTACAAATTCTCTTGAATGTCAGATGAAAAATACAGCACAAATTATTTTGATTTATTTTTTCGTCATTTTCAGGGTATGGATTCATAACATTCGACAGCCAAATGATTGCCGAGAAAGTCAAGGAAATGGAACGAATGAAGTACAATGATGAAATTGAATTGGCTATCGGACCAGCCCGCATTCGAAAGAAAAGATTTTATCTTCTACCAACCGCCCAGTACCAGCAGCCCCAAGCCTACTACACTCAAGATGGTAACGTGTTTTGGGCAACATGTCATCCTCAGCAGCAAGTGATGCAACCCACCCAAATTGTATCTCCTGTCCAAGTTGTCCATCAATCTCCTAATCCGCCCAATTATGCTCCACCCGTATCTCAAACATATGCTACGCCGGCTACTCAAGCATATAGCACACCAGTACAGCAACCATATTCAGGGACAATACCAACCTACTGTACTACAGCTACACCGCAGCAAAATTATGGCACACCGATTCCTCAAAATTACGGGACACCAGTGATGTTTTCCGTTGTCACAAGTGAGACACTTCCTAGCAACCAATCCTCGCAATGCATGTATCAACAAAGTAAGTGATATTTTTATAAGCATAATTATCGAGGCCCTAAAATGCAGATTTCTACAACTGCATAGTTTTTGAAATAGCAGGGTTGCCAGCGTCCTGGAAAATGAAAACTGTCCTTGAAAATCCTGGAATATCTTGGGATTTAAGGGAAAAATGGAAATTGTCCTGGAAAATCCTAGAATTTGAAACACGTCCAATATAAATTTTTTTATTGGTGATTGACTGTTCTTTCCATGTCTTCCTTTTGACCTTTATTTATGTATTACTTTCTTGTGTATGCGGAATTTTTTTTCGCAAATGTATATACCGGAGCCAATAAAGTTTCTGTGGATGATGCTCGATCCATCCATCGAAAATACTTGTGTGAAGAATTTTGGTTTTCCCAAAACTAATTAATATCAATCCTAGAAATAACCTAATGATAATGTTCTTCTTTTTTAGCAGCTGGTGCCCAAAACATGAATACACTTGTTGAAAAGATAGGCAATGTCACTATCTCACCATCATCAGCTACAGTTCCTGATGATGCGGTTGTCCCCAATATGAGCCAACCAACATATGTTGATATTCAATCTACGATGAGTGTAAGTGTTTTGCAAAATTTTTGTGAGGTTTTGAAATCATTGGATATTGTAGATTGTTCTGGCGACGATTTTTCGTTGGAAAGTCTGCAAAATACAGTAGTAGATTCGTTTCATCTAATTCCTTTTGGGGACCTAAAAAATTGTTCGAAAAAAATTCTTCGGTCCTCTGAAGGGGCCAGAATATTTATTTTCGAATTTTATAAATTGCACGAGTTCGAATTACTGGAGTTATACTGTATGTCAAAAAAAGGCAACTGGAATAATAAAGATTTTCTACTAAGGAACAAAAATTCATCGACACTTTGAAGTTGTTGTAATCTTTCATGGTGATGTTGAACTGAACTGGAAATTTGCTAATTTAGATTCAGTCTCCCAACGCTCTATAATAGATTGTCTACGCTCAGTCATGGTCTTCATATACGTAGATTATTCGTTTTCGCCAAAGATAATCATTTAAAAATTATCTGCATTTCAGGGTCAAGAAACGATTGTGTATAATCCTATTGTATCATTTGTGCCACAACAGCGACATATCCAATAAACTTCATTCGCACCATATAAATTCGCTTTTGGAAAGGAGGTCCTTGTTCAATTTAAAGAAATTTCTGTTTGTTTTCATGGGATGCATGCATGGACTGCAATTTTCTCTCCGAAGGTAATGTGTATATAACGTGAGTTTTTCTCTGGGAGATTTGAAACTCAACGAAATTATATAGGGCTTTTCGGAGAGGGTTACTTCATATCAGACCATATATTTTAATAATTTTTGTGGCCTCACAATGAGACAGTAATACTGCAGTTTGTTTGATTGATAACGAAAAATTTGTTTCAATGTTAGAAGTCTCAAAACAAAATGATCAATGTCAAGAAATATCCTATGATATAGTTTCAAGTCCCTGAGAGACTAAGGTTTTACGAAATATCGAAATGTTTTTTTTTAAGACAATTGTAAATAGCTAATTGTAAATATTATCGATTGGGATATGTTATGTAAACCTTTTTTTTATGTAATTCTTATCTCATTTCTTTATAATATGAATTTCTGGTATATTTTTGTGAAGGGATTGGTTGGGCATTAAACTTGTGTAATTCCAGGGTGACCACTACTCCTTGAAACTCCTGGAAAATGAGAAAATCTCCTGGAATTTTTTCTCAAGCATTTATGTTTTTAGTTATTGAGTAATTTTTCTCGAAGTACAAATTTATTTATAAAATCAATTATTTGTCAAAGTAAGAGTAGGATCCTTTATGTCTGTAGCTAAAATTTGTAAATGTCATTCATTCCAAGGTTACTTAAACTGTTTTTTTCTTTTTTTATTCAAATTCCTTCTGCCGCTGACCCGGGTCACTCCAGGAAAAAATCAATAACTACTGGAATACCCCTGGAAAACTGGAAAATGAGTGGCCACCCTGAAGTCTTAGTGTAAATATTTTTTCTAAAGAATTTACGAGAAAATTGGTACCTTTTTTATAACTTCTTGGGTCTAAAACATAATTTTCGATCTCTTACAGTATTTTTTATCGAATAATTATTATTAATCGCTATTATTATTATTGTTATTATTCATGAATATTTTAACAGGATATTTCAGTATTGAAATTATATACTGCTATTAACCTGTGTCCTGTACAGAAAGAAAATAATAATAAATATTTATTATCTACATAAAAATATAAAAATGTAAAAAAATGATTAGTTGCTCATACAGTGTGTATCCAAAGTATTGACCTCTACGTAGAAATAAGATAGTATGTTGGATACACACTGAATGTTGACGTCAGAGTTAAAATGGTAGAGTAAAGAGGCTTGTACCGTAAGGGATGGACGAAGTTTCTGTAGAAGTTGAACTCTGCTGGAGGCTTTGCGGTACTTCTTGTTAAAATCGTTATTTAAAGTTAACGATTTATCCACCACGTTACTCAAGTCTTTGTACTCGCAGACATTGTTGATGATTTGTGAGTTGATTTTCACTTCAAATGGTTTTGGTACACTGCTTAGTCGTTTCGCAGTACCAAAGAGTAACGAATTAGTTTTTCCTTTTTTCAGATTAATAACTAGTTCATTCATATTCAGATATTTCGATATTTGGTTGAATTCTTCATTTAAGCACCTTTCGATTTCCTGCACGTTTTTGTTGGCGTAATAAATTACTGCATCGTCTGCGTACTTAACAATACGCGTATCCTTGATTATGTCGACAATGTCATTGAAAATGTATAGTACTTCACTGTGAAATAGTGATATGTTGATTATGCACGTTAAAGGTTTGTTTGTTGTTTGTTTGTAACTACACAGTCTTTAAGAGGTTTGAAGGTAAATCGTCCAGTCCGGGCGACTTGTTACGTTTTTGTTGCCTGAGTTGCTTTAGAATGTACTGTTCTGAAACATGTTCGAACCGGAATCTTTTTAGAGTTCTTGGTAGAAAGAATTTTGGTGTTCGCAAAACAAAATCACAACAGTGAATAAATTTGGATTTCAGAGCGGAAATAGCATTTGAAAAGTGGTTTGAAAAACGTGTCACGTGTCCATCTTTGTTGAAAGCAAGGGGAATGCCCTGGGGACGAGGTTGGTTAGATGATAAAATGTTATTTGCATTCTTTGTCGGAAATAACTTTTTGATAGTGCTCCACGATTTTCGTTTAGGAGATTTTTGCTATATATACTTTTAGCATATCTCAGCAAATTGTTGCATTGATTGCCTAATATTTTGTAAATTTTCCAGTCGTTATCTTGTTTTGTGTGTTGTGCTTTACCTAGAGCTTTGTCACGATTGTTCACTACTGTTTTAATATCTTTATTGAGCCACGGACACGGTCTTCCTTTCATTCGTTTATTTATGAACGGTGCATGTTTTGTAAATGTATAAAGAGTTAATAGCGTCATTCACGTTGCTTGCATTGTACACACCGTTCCAGTTAACATTATTACTATTTTCAGTTTTTTTCGTTTTCTATGTGGTTTTTCGTGAGTGTGCTATTCGATAATGTCATTTTCATCTACATGTGTACAAGACTGATCTTAGCTTCCATGCGACTGCAATGCATTTTTCAGTCGAGCTTTTAACCAATCAAATGTCTAGAAATGTTAAGTAATTAAGTTTAGATTAGCCAATGAAATGGCAAAAGTCAGGTCGGTTTATCTTACCGTTTGTAAGAGTAAGAACTGGATTATACAAAGCTGATTTCCAGTCATTGAGAGAATTTATTTGGAAGTTGAAAAATAATAAAATTTTATAGCAGTTTATTGTAATTTGCAGGTTATAGTCTAAAGAAATTATATTTTTCAGTTGTTTGTCTTATTGAATTTATTATAGATTTAGCTAGAAGCTTCTTGCTCAATCGTCATTGACATAAGATTTCGGTTTCAATTCGAAGTTGCTAGCTACATCTGTGATTCATTCGTTAATATGGATTTTAAGTTATTGTAATGTGTGTTTTTGTTTTATTTATTTATAGGAATTATTATTGGGGAAAAAAATATTATTTATCTACAAATATTTATTTGAGTAATTAAAATAATTTGTCTAATTCAGATATTTAAGACTATTAATTGTATTAATTTAAGCATGCAAGTTTCAAGAAAGTAATTGTATATACTAATAGAAAAATAAAAATAGTAACAAGCAAAAGAAATTTTGGTCTTAAAACTGTACCTGTCGTCAAAATCTCTCTTATTTTTTATTAGAATTCTAGAAGTTAGCCACCATGGAATCTTCCTTAACCTATTTATACAAGGCGAGGGGGGACCTCCCACTCTTTTTGGATTTTTTCCAATGTTATTTTTTTAGAAGTTAGTAATCAAGTCTACCATGTAAAAAAATATCAGATTAAAACTTGATGACGTGATAAGTACCGATATACCGATCTAGATCCGCGCCTGGGTTCTTAATCAAAAGTTAAGGTAGTAGAAAATATTTTCCTAAATGAACATAATTTGCGTTGGCGGTACTGAAAGAGGTACTGTTATAGCTCTGCTCGATTTTTTAGCAAGTCAAAAGTAAATTGAAATTCAGTAAGACATTTTTTACCCAGTGTTTTTGTTTTTAACCTGCAAAAAATTGAAAGTGTTTACACTGAAGTATTGGGAAAAAGCCAAGTTTGTACTCGTTTGAAATCTCATCTCATTTCAAGTTTTTCATTTGCAACGTGCTTGATTTTCAACTGCGTTTAAATCTCATATAAATTGTTTCTTTCGCTGATTTGTATTTTCAAATAATTTTGAACAAAAAATCAACCTGAAATTCAGTTTCATTGGGTTTCCATGTACCAAATTGAATCCCCGTCAAAGTTCTAGTCATAGTAGTACGGATTATCAAATGCTATTTATTTCAAACATTTTTACTGCTACTAATTTTTTGCCAACCATAGATTAGTGAACTAACTTATTCTTATAAAGAAAAGACAAATACAGAAAAACGGAATTCCACGGCAAATAATGAAAATAATCTTTTTCCTGCGATATTTTCAGTACGGCATTTCCAGTTTTTCCCGTTTCGGGTTATTAATCCGTTTTGGTAACTGTTAAAAACCGATTAGCCAGCTAGTCTAGGCCAACCATTGAATGAGTTTTTCTTGGCTATAATACCGATATTTTACTGGAATTTCAGTTAAGTTGTTGAAATCGACATAAGCCTTAGAAATGCTTGACAGGTTAGTGAACCTGAAAGGCCTACCGAAGGAAGAAAGAAACTCTCTTGTGGCCATGATAGACAAATAAGAGTGCAGAACAGAAAACAAAGTCATATCAATGACTCTTTGCTAAGGCGGGCGCAAACAGATCCATGTTTGATGAAATCAAATTAACAGTTTGCATGACTTCATGCAACATTTGAGAGTTTCATTTATTCGCGTTCGAAAAATGTCCACAACGTTCGAAATTCTAAATTTAGATTGTTTTTTTGTGGAAAACCGATATGTTGGATGAAATGAAACACTACACTAAACCGATCATCGAAAAATTTCAACGTTGGATGAAATGTTGGTTGGTTTGTGTCGGCCTTTAGGATAAAAGATTGAATGATAGACTTTTTCCAGTTGACATTTCGTTAAAACACTCAAAGTTGTTTATATCTTGTCCCAAGTGACCTTCGGATCTTCCATTTTCCTTGACTAATCTAAATACGAGTATAGCCATTAAAATAGATTGAAAATAAGACCAAAATTGTCAAACTTTCCAAAAATTGGACACCTCTAATTTGCGGACAACTGAAGGGGAACTGAAGCACCAATCATGATGGCCACTGGTCCTGGAAAGTCTTGGAATTCAAATCTGTCCTGGAAAACACTCCTTGAAAACTGAAAAATTAGACAAAAGTCCAGGAAAAGTTCTGGAATTTAGTATAACATTTTGAATGGACACTCTGAATGTAATATTGCGTTGTGTTTTTAACCATGCAGAACCATACCAATTCGTTAAGTATAGGGAACTTCGTGAACTTCAAAGTCAAAAAGTCCTGGAATTTTTTTAAAATGTCCTGGAAAATTCCTGGAATTTAGTCTAAAATTTTGAGTGGCCACCCTGCCCAATATTTTTTGGGTGAAAAAAATTACGAAATTTGTTTTTAACGCCAAAGAGCTCATAAAAAGTATATTGTAATAACCAATCAGCCAAGAGGTAGCAATTTAGGCCTAGTTTTAGGGCTATGTCTCATATTTTATTTATCATCAAATGATTAGTCTAGAAATTTAGAATGATTTTAGGCGAAACTGTGGTAAAACATTAGGCTGAAATTTTCTAGAACCCCGGATGGGGGGCTTAGAGCGCCCCCCCCCCCCCCAAGACCCCCTGATCAAAATAATCCTTTGCATTGAGTCCCCTCAAATGTTTTTAGTAAATTACGGCCCTGTATTTTGACAATTATGATTCATAGTCCAAAATTAAGCAGAATACCATTTTAGTCTGAAAAAGAAAAAAGAGATTATGAAAATTATGCCAAGTAGGACCCCTGACAAATCTACAAAAAAAATGGTTGTTGATTTGTTGCTGAAATGAACTTTGAAGCCTTTCAAAGCTTTTATTGCTAGATTGAAATGATGATTTTACTAAAACCACAAAATTTACATGCCACTTCCCCAAATTTTTAAAATGCCTTACAAAGGCCCATCTTGGCGCAATTAGTCTCTGATAGTCAAATTAAATCCACGTCAAATGTCATGAAATTGCGCTGAAATTTCTCTGCGTAAGGTATAAACTAATACATCAATCACCACACACACAGTTAGAGCGTTACTAGTTTTTTCTATCCTCGGTGGTCGATATTAACATTATTTTCTAACAAAATCTAAAGATACTTCAGTCTTTTAGCCCTTGTTTGGCTTGAAGTGCGAGTCCTTGGGCTGGTTTTAAAAAGTTTTTGAAAGGAACTGAGTTTACTAAATGATTCAATGTAAATTATAATAAAAAAATCGGACGTTATTTCTTTTGAACATTGAAATTGCCTTTTGTTCGAAAATATAAAGGTGCTTAAACTTTCAATGGATTATTTCACTTTTGCATATATAGTATATACTAAAGATGTTTGGCCGAGAATTTTAATTGCCCGAAAACTTCTGCTCTGAAATTATAATCAAAGGATGGCAAAGTAGATCTAGAGCTAATTGATTTTCAAAATACCTTAACAGCATAATTTTTTTGCGGTCAATAATCATTGCAACTTTAATTTTCGCGGTCAAAATCGCAAACAATTTGTTCCAGCAAAATTTATGATTTTGAGAAGCACAAAATTTGATTCCGCAAAATCTTTATGACTTAAATAATTATTTCCCACTTGGTTAATAAATCGCAAAAATTCATTCCGCAATAGTTATTTTAAGTTAAGCATAATCGCATAATCGAAAAAATTTATCACAACATCCCTCCTAAAAGACATTTAGAAATGAAGGCAAAATGAACTTGAATGTTTCTTTTCATTTTTTGATGAACCATTTATTGTTTTTTGAAATCTGAAATTTTCGATTAAAAAACAATACATAAGTAGTATGACAGATCCTAGCAAATTTCATTTGATTCATTCGAGTTTTTTATTCTATCTAAATATTTAGTACAGCACACGAAAATGTTCTAAGAACATCTTGAGCATTCGATTCAACAGGGTTTTTGTGACAGTCTTTATGCGAGAAATTCATCTTCTCGGTCTTCGTTCAAAGTAGTTGCTCTTTTCAGTTCATCATAATAATCTTTCAATAATTCAGCTCCCACATCTTGTAACCGTCTAATGTCGTCTTTGCCGTATCGTTGCCTAAGGTCATCGCTTGAATCCACATTACGAATGTCGTCATCGTTAAGCACGCGGTTTTCATTTCGAACTTCGTCCAGTATCTCATTTTCAATCTTGTTTAAGTCATATTTTTGTGACTCTTTGTAAAGTCGCTTTGCATTCATAACATCCTGTTACAAAAGAAAAAAATACTTTAATGGCATAAAACTAAATGAGATAGCTTTTGCTAATGTTTAAAAAACAGTTCCATGACTTTTTTAAGCGAACTATTAGAGAAGAACAATAAACATCTTCATGAAATTTGTGATCTTTATCGAAGATTTTCTTAAATTGAGTTCCAAAATTTAACTTAAAGAGCAGCATAAACATTTCTAGATATTACTAAATTTATAACGGGTAAATGCGCTGTCAAATAAAATCGCGCTCGTAGGAGGAAAACGTTCATTTTGTTCCCTTGAGCGTTTAAATTGTAGAGTCTAATGTACACTTGTAAACGATCCTCCACTTCGTTTTTCCTGACACGCTTCGCTATATAGGAGGCTCTGTCAACTTTCGCTCGTTCCTTTGCTCTAGTTAGGTGCCGCTTCTTGATCTATTTAGTTGCACGATTAGAATCGAAAATCAATCGATCAAAAATTTTGTGGAAAAGGCTAAAATTAAATCCTCACAAAATTTAAAATTTACACAGTTTTATATGAAAATCCCTAGGAAAATGAAGAATTTTATCTAATTAATCCATTCACTCACATTAGCAAGCGCCCATCTCAGACGAACAGCGTGACATTCATGGGCGACGTAACACAGTACAAACCAAGTCACCACAAATACGTACAGTTTTGTCATTTCCTTCAAACTAAAAGCACTCCGTGATTTTTAACAGATCCGTTTGTTTTAACAGATGTAATTTCGCTGGGTTTTAATTTATATAACATTGATCCTTTTCTAACAAAATATTTTGGTTACAGAACAATTATTTTTATTTTGAATCAAAAATAGGATAGGAATTCAGCTTATGCAACTGTCGCAACATGTTTAAAACGATCGAGATAGTTACACGAAAATCTTTCTTGGAGAAACCAAATAAATGCAGACAACACCATAATTAATTTTTAATTAATTTTATATCGTTGGCCTGCTGCTTTTAAAAGATTATTCAATTGTTCCATACTATCCTTTTTGGAGTTCCTTTTGAGTTGTTGTAGACAGTTATTAGTTCCCACCCAACTCGTGGATAATTTTTGGTCCGTTTTATCACATAAACTTCATTTAAAGTTTTCTGTTTATGTTTCACCACACTACGATAGATGCTGCAATTAGATAGATACTAGGCTAAGTAGCTAAGCTTTTTAACTTCTTTTCTTTTATAGTAAGACTGTGTGAAAGTGGCTGAAAAAGATAGCCAGGTATCCTGGCCATTTTAACTAAATTTTACTGCAAAAATTCACGCATATCGTCAGACCTTTTAAAAAGAGAAAGTTAGATTATTCTTTGGAAGTGAAGTGTCTAAATAGTTTTCGCGGATCCGTGAAATATTATCTGGATATGTTTTTGAAAAAGAAAAAATCAAGAGGTTTCTCCAGACATGCATTTAAAACCTAACTGGTTGACCTGTTTTGAGCTTTTCGGCTCTACATCAAGGCTCGAAACGGTGAAACATTCGTAGGTGAATTAAATCAAAATTTTTTAATTTATTCAAATTCCAATTAAAGAAATAAGATCAACTGAAAAACGGGAATTCAGCAAAACTTAAAAACATAGCTCTAAAATTTCGATAAAATCTTTGCTCGATTAGGATCATATATACAAAGAATCAACTTTAAAAAAAGAGTATTTTCATAAACTTAAGCCGATATTGTTGTTAGATAAAACAGTAGATTCTTGCAGCTTTCGAATGTCATAGTTTATTTAATACGAACGATAACAACCTTTAGCTTCAGCACGAGTCATCGTTTATAGCCAAATCAAGTGAAAATACTTAAGCTTTGCTAAATCAGGATAACATGCGATGAACAGGGATAAGATGATCAAGAAAAGTAATGGTCACACTTACCATAGATTTTTTACAAGCAGTTCTCCACCTTAATCCACACTGTGGTTTGGCATCAGTTCCGGCATCATGTAGTGATGTAAACAGCACACCAATAAATGCTAACAAAATAATAGAATTGGCACTGTTCGTCATTGTTTTCATAAAAATTATCTGACCAAAATTTAAAGTTTAAAGTTAAAAAATATACAAAAAATTTGATTGCAAAAAATCCTCTGTGTGCTGCCAGCAGTAGACTTTTGACCTTGTGATGTGTTGAAGAAACACCGACTGTGCTTTTTATAGACACAACGGAACAACAAAGTGTTCTTTATTTTTTCGCTTAATACACCTACACGGATTGGCCAGCAGATTTTTTTCATCATCAACGTTTGAAAAGTAAACACAGAATATCAATTGAATTTTTGTTGTAAATTTCATATCCATGTAGATAGAGTTCATAAACACATAATCTAATTTTCATAAATATCATTTATATTACTTGCTAATTTATTAGGAAAATAATTCAACATATGAATGAATTACGTCACGCCACGCCAGTTAGTTTTAGAGACGTGAGCCCAACTAAAGAATGTTTGCGCGTGATGTAATCCATGCCATATTGACGGAAAAGGTACTGATAAATCAACGAAAATTCCGTCATCCGTCACTTAAGTTTCCTGGGTTATGAAATCTTGTGTTATGAAATGACTTAGTTCGAAACAGGTTTTTGTTACCACCTGCTATTTCTCACATAACTAGTTTGTAATGTAATGTAGGTCGCTGTTGGCAGAAAAAATGGTTTTTGAAACATTTTCAGGGGACCAATGTACAATCATGAAGAAATGTTCATTTGAATATTATAAGCCAAAAAAACCTTACTGGACTTTCTAAAAATAACAAATTATTGATTCCAGGGGGGTTTTACAGATTTTCAGGCAAAGCTCTAATCACTTCAAGATTAAGCGTTTTTCCACCTTTCTCAAAAGTGAAAATAATGTATTCAAGTTGAAAGCACTTTAAAAACTATATAGAAGACGTTTAGGTGGACATGGTTGATTTCTGCACTATTTAAAAAAAAAATTGGATTAAAACCAGAAATAACCCCCTGAAAAATTATCTAAAATTTAATTTACTTGAAATATGTTGATTTTTTGCTTATGTTCATCGAAAAGTGTTCTATACAGATTTTTAAAAGCTTTCAAATGGTATATATGAAAATACTTTTTATAGAAATATAATTTTTCGATTTTTGAAGGCCCCTGCAGCTTTGCCTGAAAATCCACAATATGGTCCTGGGAAACTTATTTTGCGATCCAAATTTTGTCCAATAAAGTTTTTTGTGTTCAGGGTACTAATATCTATCATTTTAAACAGTTTTTGGTTGGTCCTCCCTCTACCAACTTTTTTTGATCAATAGCGCCCTGACTATTAGGGGCTGCCATATTTTATTGTTGGTTTTTCTACCCCTCAGACGCACTAGCCGCTTCGGTTAAACCTCAATCACCTAAACCTCAACAAATGAGAAATATGTGAAATTTACAGTTTTCTTTTTTGTCCAACCGCATCTCCTTTTCTTCAGAAGTTTCATGACAATATACAATATGAGACTCAAATTTTACGAAATTTTAGGTGAAAAGTAAAATCGCCTAAAACACAGAATGGAATACAAGTTCGCGGAGGAAGTGAGAGATTTCACGCTGAAAATTCATTTTTAGGTAGGTAAAACAGGCATCCACACTAACATCAAATTTTGGTACAGGCTACGAATAAAATTCTTAGAAAAAGATGTTATAACATGAAAATGAAAAATACTGTGAAACGGGAAAAGGAATAACTTAAGGAATTATTTGACGACATTTTGGCACCTCCACACATTCAATGATTTGCATCTGCTCACGGGAATCGAGTTGTCGCGTTACCTTTCATTGTAAATATCACAATAAGCACCTGCAGGTTTATGAAGAATATCACTATTTTCAAATAAAGAGAAATTTTATCTAGCTTTAAGCTTTCAGACGAAACTGGAGAGCTTTGGTAAAAATTGCAAATTATAGACATAATTTGAACCATTTTTAAGAGCAAATTCGAAAAACAAATATTGAAAATTTTAATATATCGTTTTGGTGTAAATCGTGTAATCATCGTCTTTTGAATCAAAACCACAAATAAAAGTTTCATCGAAACTACCCCTGGAGATCAAAGAGAGGGTGATTGTTTCTACCCAGGGTAAGATTGTCCCCTCCCCACACGGAATTTCAAAAATTGACGTTAACTCCCTCCAAGCGTTTTTGGTACAAGGTAACCCAGGGGTAAAGCACTAAAAAATAAGATTTATTTTTTATTTTTTATTTTTCTCGTGATTTTTTTGTGATTTAATTTTTTTTACGTAATTTTCTTTTTGATTTTTGATTTTTCTTCGTAATTTTTTTGCGATTTATGATTTTTTTGTGATTTTTTTGTGATTTTGTTTCAAAGTGCACGAGATTTTTTATATATTTTTTTCATACTATATAAAATTAGTGTGAAAAAGTTGAGCAGAGTTATAGCTGAAAAGCGAAAAAGTCTCATTTATTATCCCAGAATTCCAGTTGAGAATATTATCTGAGAACAAAATTCGCGACACGATTAAATATTGTTGTCTATTTATCCTTAAAAGCCCAACCTTCACCCAATCAAATCCGAAAAAAATTCAAAATTTAAATATTGATAAAATAAATTGAACAATTCTTCGGTAAATCGTAAAAATAAAAATCAAGTTTACATAGCAAACTATATGTTGAAACAGATTTCGCGGGGTACAGTTCATTGAATCAATTTCTTTTTTTTAAACTTTAAGGAAGCAACTGTTGTTCTCGTGTTGGTATTGGATATATCAAACATCATCATCGTTAACTCATTATGACCCGCATATAATTATTATAAACCTCTCCATACTAGATTGAATGGTACCCTGGCAGAATGTTTAAGTAAGGTGCTAGACGCTTAATCCGGAGTAGTTCGACTCCCTTGCAAGGATTTCGGTGTTAAAACTCGCCAGTTACTGTAAAATCTGCATGGAGGAAGCCAGGACTTTCATTGATATAAGTCCAAAAGGACACGTTTTTTTTTGACTGTTCCGCAACCCATGCACCAGGGAGCGGTCCCGTTTAAGAAATAGACTCCAAATCTCCAAAGATTCCTAAAATGTTGAAAATTCCCGGCACAGAAGTGGTTAATATTTTTTTGTGTATTAGTGCATTCTTCTAGTGGCTGAAAATTTACGAAATTGAAAAAAAAGAGCATTTTTTGAAAAAACATTGAAGAAGTTAGTGAGCATATCTAAATTATAAGTATATAAATGGCACACGAAAAATGATTTCTTTGCTCTTGAGAGACTCAAACAATTATTTTAAAGCAGCGATGATAGAATTACATGGTTTATCAAATGAAAATACTTAAAAAGAGCTAGGAAGTATTATTTTGTGACCCGTCCTAAATTGTCGATGGCTTTTAAACTCTGCTTCTCGGGAAGACTTTTCTGCTCTTAGTATTCTCCCATAATAAAGACATAAAACCGTTAAAACCGTTTGAGCAATTTACGTCGGGGAAAAATACAGAAGTATTCAAATCTTGACTCTTCCTAAAAAATTTAATCACGATAGTATAATCCAAATCTTGCATACTCTAGAGCACCGAATAATCGAGGAGGTTGGGAATTTTTCCAAATATTAATACACGGGGGAGGGGGTTGGAATAATGGGGGGGGGGGGGGGGGGGGTAAAA
>JAUBWS010107754.1:0-10294 GCA_032270445.1 Darlingtonia californica
CACCCCCCCCCCCCCCCCCCCCCGGGTGAAATAGGGTTAACAAATTCTTACATTTTATTTGGCATTCATGAGGTAGGGGTGATAAAAGCTTTGTAATAAATGTATGTTTCTGTCTAACGCTTCCAGTCGGCTACCGGTTATATTTATAAGGCTTTTTCATCGCGCTACGTTTCTGTCAACCTACCGGGTGCGCCATAAAAAAGTTTCAGTCTTTGAAGCAATATTTCTTAAAAACTGCAAGGTTTTCAGAAATAAACTTAATTTCAATGTAAAGAAAATTGCCTAACTTAAATTTTGATGTATCACACATTAAATTTGGTTAATTCGTTAAAGAGATATGAAAAAAAAACTTTAATGTTACTTTTCAGATAACGTCAATTTTTAACAAAAATTAGGGTATCAAATGTTATAATTATTATTATTGTTATTATTATTATTAAACGATTTTTTATTTCATGTATCCAAAATTTACATTGGTTATTCTTGCAGAGGAAATACTAATGAATATGTATGTGCAGCGTGATATAAAAAGCATTATAAAAAGTACAAAATAGTAAAAAAATTAGAAAACGTTTATCAAAGTGATACGTGCATGTCCTCCAAAACTGATTTGTATTTAACCAGGAATTCTCTGCTATGACACAGGTACTTCCGTAGGTTAACGTCCTGATCTTCAACTCGTCATATTTTGAATGTTCAAATTGTTTCTTTGTATCGTATTTTGTCAAACAAAAACATATCGTAAACCAAGCAACACCCGATTTATATTGATGTTTTGATTCTGCCGCGCATAAGTTCTTTTTCTTCCCATATCTTCACTAGTTTTCGATCTTTCGATGTCAAACTTTCACAAAACATATTCTATCATACAAAAATCAACTTTGCCATGTTTTTGTCTTTGTTTTTATCAGAAAATTCAATAAATTTCTTTTAGTTTTCTTCTTGACTTCACCGGACGTTAGATTTTCATCCGTTGGCTTTGAAGCCATTGCATTATAAAAAGGTGTGATATTTCTCTCTATAGCTGTAAATTAATTCCCAATGGTCCAAAAAATTAAGTTTTATATTTGTTTTTGCAAAATAAACTTTTACACTTGGGAGAGCATCGTGCTGCAATTGTTGATGCATGCACCTTCAGCCAGCTCTGATTGTCAGGGCGTTCGGCGGAATGCTATCTAGGGCAAGAAAATTTATAAATGCAAATGCAAATTCCTTTTTCAATGAATAGAATGTTTTAAACTTGAATTTAGTTGTCTTTTTGTTTTATTTCCTTTTAAAAATCGAAAAAAAATGTTTTAACTCACCAAAACAATGATTTAATTACAGATAATTTGATACCCTATTTTTTGTTAAAAATTGACGTTTTTTGAAAAGTAACATCAAAGTTTTTTCTTCATATCTCTTTAACGAATTAATCAAATTTAATGCATGATACATCAAAATTTAAGTTAGGCAATTCTCTTTACATTGAAATTACGTTTGTTCTAAAAACCTTGTAGTTTATTAGAAATATTGCTTCAAAGACTGAAACTTTTTTGTGGCGCACCCGGTACCCTTCTGGTCGGTGCCGGTGAAAGCTTCTGTTCATATTTTTTTAACGTGAAGCTGCGTGCTGCCATATTTAATTCTGTTGTGCCTCGTTGATGGCTGAAAAGCCCCAGCAGAGTCGGTTCAAAAAGACCCAGCATGAGTCAGTCTGAAATGCCCAAGGTAAAAGAGTCTGAACCAAAAGAAATTTCCATGAAAAAGGTATGATAACAATTCTTTTTTTAAATGTTTCCCTGGTGTGAACGAACTACGTACGTTGAACTTGGCATAATCAAGTTAGTCCTTGAATATTTTTAAAAGCTTTATCAGCTCCCAAGCCTACAGCCACTTTTTTTTTTTAATTTGCACTCTGATCGAAATATTGATTGTTTTTCTGTGGATTTAAAATGAGGAAAGTTTTAAACAGTGTATGAGTATTTTGTACAGGGGGGGGGGGTAGGATACCTGTTTATATTTCTTTTAGACAGTTGTCTAGGCCAAGGAGTAGGGATACTATTCTAATACCAAACATTTTTCAGTATCTGCTTTCTTTATAGATCCAGAAATATTATGCTATGTCTACAACGTCCGTCCAATCAAAAAAGCTGCTGCTTCTGGTACACAGTACTTTGATTGCACGCTGCAAATAGTAGATTACGCCAAGCGTGCAGTGTGGTTATCACCATCCAAAAAGAGAGTCTTGACAGATGCAAACGATTCAAAGCTACCTGTTAAAATAACTAAATTCAACATTTCAAAAGGAGACCTCTGTTTAAATGACCGCTCCACCATCAAATCTTTGAGTCCTAAGGATTTACACTTCACTCGTAATGAAAATCTAACTAAGGATGCTGTGGTAGACCTCTCAAATCTGGATAGACTGGCCAACAATCAATTGGTCAATATCAGAGTTGAGGTATACAATATGACTGATCCTTCTACCCATCAATCGGCCAATGACCCACTAGACAAGCAGGAATGTATCGTGCGAGATTCAACGTCTTACAAGAAATTATTTTTACATGAAAATAATGTTAATCAGCTTCAAGAGGGAAAATGTTACAACCTGAAGAATCTACAGTTGCGTAAAGTGAAGAATGCATCCTATTTAAACACCACACCATCTGCTGCATTTGAATTTGTCGACATTGCCAATATCAAGGACCTGGTAACTGAAGTAGCTGACCACAACATGATAAATGTCAAAATTGCTGCCAAGGTAATAGGTGAGAACACGTTTAATAAAACTCACGCATGCCCAACTTGCAATAAAAAGTGCGAAACTGTTTCCCAGTCAATGGTAGAGTGTACAAATTGCAAGTGTAAAATACTGAAACAGGCTGCTCAGGCCTATTGGTACTTAGTCATTATGGTTCGAGATGTTGCAACCTAGGATACCCACATCATTAACTTCAGTAATAATGAAGTTTTTCAACTTGCTGAGATATGTGAGGTACCACAGTTAGATGACGAGGATCAATTTTTCAAAGAAATATTTGAAATGGCAGAGGCCTTGATCATTACGTTCAACGCTGTGACAAAAACAGTCACCGATGTAAGAGTTAGTTCTGTTCTGTTTATCTTGGTGAATTGCCGAAACGTTTTCAAAGTTGATAATTATTATTTTTTCTTAACATTATTTTGTTTTTAATATTTTTTTATTCCTATCTGTGACAAGAGTTTCATTGTTTTTACACAACTGGTCATTCAACACTGACAAAAACAGTCACCAATGTAAGAGGTTGTCATTGAACAATAACTTTAATAGATTTGGTTAGTTCTGTTCTGTTTTGTTTTATCTTGGGGAATGGTTGAAATGTTTTCTTTCGTGATTAATTATTTTCTCAACATTACTTTGTTATTTATATTTTTGTATTCCTATCAGTATGACAAAAGTTTCATTGTTTTTACACAAGTGGTTGAACATTTGAATAACACTCTTTTTTACTGAGTATATATTTATGTTTTCAAAGTTTTAATTTTGTACAATTTTTTTCGTATAGTCTGTATATTGTATTTGTTATTATTCAATTTGGATGAAAGGTTACTTCTAGATCTCCCTTTGTTTTCCTACCCATCATTCCTAGTCTTGCCCATTTCAATTTTGATCTAAATTCAGAAGACATTCCCCAGCTAGTTAAACCAAGTCAACACTCTATTCTTTAAATCACCTCGTAGTTAATTTTGAATATACTTGAACCATTTTTTTTAAACATGTTTTCGAAAGGCAAGTTTGATTAATTTCCCGAAACTACATGTGGTAGACTTTCATTTTACGATCTCTAGCCTATGTTCACAGGTTGAACCACTTAATCTGATTTATTCATAACGAAATCAGGCTTAATTCCAGTATTCAGATGAACGCAAACAAATTCCGATTTTTCGATCGGTATTCGGGGATAAAATTTACTATTAGAAATAAGCGCAGAATGGCCCTGGGAACGAGATGGTCCTCAGCGTAAATAAATATAAATGTAAATTATATATCAAATTTGTAACTCGTAGACTTCGCACGACTGAACTAGTTTCCTTGCCGGTTTTTTTAAAATAATACCGTAACTTTATTTGCCAGCATCTAGACAGTGTATTGCAGCGCAAACATAGCTAAAGTGAAATCTTACTCGAAAAAGTCGTGTCTTGTTTAAGGTGCGACGTCACATTTTTCTAAATTTTGGTCATTTTTGCGCGCTCTGTAATCATATTTATGAACATTTTGGCACTCCATTTGAAATAAAGAATAAACTCCATGGTCTTATTGATTTTTAACCAGAAACAGAAAAATAATATCTCTCCTACAAAAAAAGTTATTAAAAATCAAAAACACGCTCTATTTTCACCAAAAAATGCTTATTTTTGTGGAAAAAATTCTGATGTCAGCACTTTTGGACATTTTTTCCCAATTTTTCTTAATATTCTAAATTTCACATGATGCTCTATGTTTGTGCCAATTTTCATGTAAATTGGATAAGATATGCGGATTTTAGGCAGGGGGGGGGTGTAATTTTGCCTCCCCCATCCGTTTAACGTACATCAAAAAGCCCATCCAGAATAGGGAATCAATGTTTCTCTATTTTAGACTCTGCTCCAACGCAATACCAACTAAGGCTAAAAGCAATGCACATTCAATGGGAGCAGCCATTTCTGAATAGACAAGTGAAACACGTGATCTTAATAATCAGTGTTTAATTGGTTTGTATAATGTAGCTTCGTCTCAAATAAATATGTCTAACATTGATTTTAAGAAATTTACTTTACTGGTATCCATAGCAACATCATTATGCATTATTGTCTTGTTTTTTATTAGTTACGGTATTTTCTTTTCCTTTTGTAAACTGTAAAAGTTATCTGATTACGCTATATTTACGTTACAATTTTGATATAAAATTAAGTGTTTGTACAATTTGTATCAAACTGATGATGATATGCGACATATCGAAACATGTATTTACTAAAAAAGATTGTGGTTTTTCTTCGTTTTTTTACCATTAATAATAAAGTTAATTTGAAAATAAAATAATTTTCTGAATTATACTTTGACCCATTTATTTACAAAGAAAAGAATTGTTCACTAGCCGTATTGTTCACGTAGCTAGCTAAGAGAAATACGGCATACTTTACTTACCGGACCCGGACCCGGACTAGGACCTTGAGAAAAACCGGACCATTGAGAAAAATCAGACCCTTGAGATAAACCGGACCCTTGAGAAAAATCGGACCCTTGAGATAAACCGGACCCTTGAGGTATTTTCAGATCAAAACGTCCGTTTTGAATGAAATTTGGTACCTAGTGTTATTAAAATAATGTTTATTTTTCAAGTATCATGCCAGAAATACTTGTTTTGAGATATCTTTTGGTAAAAAAACAAAACATTTTTTCTATACACAACATTTGGAAAGCCTACCATCAAGTTGATTATTATTAAAATGACTTAATCTAGCTTCATACTTGGAAGTTATTTTATCATTGGACAATTGTCAACAGGATAACAAATTTTGTTGTGTTCAATTCTTTTGTACCAATTTTTTTTTCTTTGGACACATTTACTAAGTTTTGATTAAAAGTCCTACTACAGCTTTAAAATCCTAAAAGATTTCATTTCCTAAATGTTATACACGCTTTTTAATAAGCATAAAAATCTATAAGCATACGAATCTCAGTAAAACTGACGAGTACTGACTATCATAGCATGATCTAGGAAAAACAATCTTCGCACAGTCAAAGAGCATCTTAAGAATCGTGATTCGTACAAAAGTTTATCTTCCCCCCGTTCTCCATGAACTATTGTTCAACACAGAGTTCTTTTTGTTCTTTTTATCAAAAACACAATAAACACTTTTGTACTCAAGCCACCATTAGTTAAACGGTCCATCTTCATTAGACCAGTTGGCTTTTGCTTAAATGTAAACAAGGCTTTACCGCATTCACTATCACTCTGATCGTTTGCATTGTTTCGAAAGTGCTATCCTCATGCCGTGAGAAACCGATTCTGCTTTATTCTCGCGTAGTATAATAAACAGCAGCACGCGTGTTGTTAATTTAATCCACCAGAGCGAACATCACAGTAGCAAGCAGTGAGATAATAATTCCAAATAAATCCATAAGGCAATATTAAAACTGCTGGTCAGTAAAAACAAAACATGTTATTACTACTCAGTGCCGTAACAACCGGGGGGAGTGGGATCCAGTCTCCACCTAAAAAAAGGTATTGTTAACAATGGTTGTTGATATTATCTCTTTTCTGAGTTGTTTGCTGGATGAATGTAGCGGGATATCCTTTATTTACTTAAGTAAGTTATCTTATATTTTTTATGTTATATATCACTTGGTTACGACACTCAAAGATTCACTATTGTAGACCTCGTCTCGTTCCTCAAACGTTTGGATATCTCCAAAAGAACTTTGCTTACCGAAGTCGTAAAGATTGCAAAGCTTATTCTCGTCATGCCCGCTACGACTGCTATTAGCGAAAGATCTTTCTCTGTTTTAAAAAGAGTGAAAACCTACCTTCGATCAACGAAAACAGATTCCCGTTTAAACAATTTGCTGGTTCTTCATACTTATAAGGAGTCAGTCGGTAAACTTGATATAACTGCCGTTGGAGATGAATTCTCCAATAAATTGCAAACAAGAATAACCGTTGAAAACAACTTTTACGTGACCAACGCGCGGGATTTCTTAAAAAAACAACTTCTAGGAGGCAGTTTTAGCCATTTTAGAATGTCAAAATTCAAAAGAATTTCTTTGCTTGTCGGCCCCAACCATTGTGGAGCCTCCTGGAAATTAAATATTATCCTTAGATTAGATAGTACAACTAATACCCCCCCCCCCCCCAAAAAAAAAAAAAATACAAAAATTGTAGTTACGGCACTGCTAATTCATCATTGGTCATATCATTCAACGTTCAGTTTGAAATATTAATTTGAAATGTATGTTCATTTTCATTCAGAATTTCTTTGGTAAAAGAACTCGTCTTGTTAATGTAGTAACTGACACTGAGTGTTTTCTTTCTCTTAATAAAGCTCTATGCGTGCAGGTCCAATGCTCACAACTGCTGGAAAATCTCCTGGAAAACCTGGGGTACTACTGGATTTTTTTTATCTTCCTACTGTATACTGAGTTTACACGATGATATTCTCCACGACAACCGCGTGTAGATGGGCTTTTGAACTCAGCAGAGCTTGCAGTAAATCGCGTGGGAAGCGGATTTAAGTAGAGTGAAACGAAAACCTGAAGCGAAAAGAAAACGACAACACGGCGAGCGAAACACAAAAACGGCTGTTGTATACATTTTATCGATTGATCAAATAAAAGAAGTCTATCTTCAAAAACTTTAGACATCAAAATGAGTTTGCTTGAAAATTTGGAGGTAATGGAAATGAACTTCCAGCCCCTTGGATCCGCTCTTGGTTTTTTCGTAATCTTTCAGTCTCGTTTAGAATAACACAAGTGGGTATGTCCACTCCAATGAAAATGCTAAAAAAAGAACAGGATGAGGCAGTAAATCAAAAATAAACGAAATTAAAAACATAAAACAAAATGGCAACTCGGAATGCATTTAATTACATTTCAGGGATATCATATCAGAGTCAAGTAATTAGAGTTTCTGTTATTGGTGTAGTTATGTTTGTTCAAATTCTATAGGTCAAATTCAAGCCACTAATTAATATTGGCAAATCGTCTCCGAACAATTGATGAGTAATAGACCAGATCGAAGCACACAAATATTTGTACTGTGGAGCTATAACACCCCGTATAAAAGTACTTCTTTTAACTGAAAGTTCGTTAGAAGTTTGGCCGAAAATAGCTGACATATCAACAGCTTTTTGTGCCAGTGACTGAATTGAAAAATCCTTATCCTGAATGTCCTTGAGCAGACTTAAATTCAAATGAAGTGCCTTTTTTAATGACTTGTGAATACCCATCATTTTTACATCCGCTTTTCTTTGAAAGCTGTTTAGTAGTTTCCATAGTCAAACATTTACTTTAGGTGGTTCAAATCTAACATTGCTGGGGCAGGGGTAATTTTTAAAAATTTTCTTCGTGTTTTCTAGTGGTATTTTACTAGACCAGTTTTTGTTGATCAGTTATGCAAAGTCTTTTTCAATAGGGTCAATTTTTTGTTCCTCGGTTGGTACCGAGGAAACTTTTGAAACGTCAATTTCATTTCAGTTACCATAGTCAGCATAGCTGTCCTGGGACGAATGACCATCTGTTTGGCTAGCATAGGGATTAAAGTCTGCATCTTCCTGACAATAAGTGTTTTTTTAATCTTCCTCACTTTGTTCTGAATTACAGCAATAGGATAAATTCCTCACTGGGATTGATTCATTCCTCACTGAGAATGTTCTACTACTAGTACTGGCCTTTGACATTTTTGGCCGATTGGGTGAAGTTTCCATCGTTAAACTTTCTTGAGGGATTCGTTTCCTCTTCTTTGATTTTTCATTCGTATCCTGTTCATGAGCAGGATTATCGTTTAATTTTCTTGGGGTTTTTTTTGTCTTTGATTTTCTTTAACCCTACTCCGGTTAAGGGGGGGGGGGGGGGAGGTAAAAGCTACCTCTCGCTAGTTCATTCTCGGGTGAGTTACGGCACGTCCAAAAGATTTTCGGGGAAAGCGGGAAAGCGGTAATTGATAAAATTTTGAGTGCGGGATCCTTGTTTTTACTAACCTGTAATTTTTGAATAGTATGTAGTATTTATCAAATTGTTTGACTTGTTCAGTCATTCCAAAAACGTAATATAAAGTTTTCCCTATCGTGGATTTCAGTTGATCTGACAAATCAGCAATATTCGTTGAAATGACTGTAGGAAAAACTTGTTTGATATTGAGTATATTAATATTAAACAGTTTTTCAATTATAAGTTAAACATATATATTTTCATTTTCTACCTTTGACAGGCTTCACAAAATCACTTGGTTCGTCCTTTGTAATTTATATTTCAATGGATGTAGCTATAATTAAAAAGTGCAAAATGATTACTGCAAGGAGAATCAGAACATACTAGGGTTTTATGTGTCTCTTTCTTCTCTCTAATGTCCATTTGATTTATCTTTTCACACTTGAAATCAAAGCATTATATTACAATCGATGTATTTTTTAATTTAAACTGTCTTAAGTGTATTAATCTTTTCCAGGAAACATTTACATTTATCATACGACTAAACAGTGACACACTCAGATACACATGGATACTTCAGGACTGTGAAATGAAGTAGAATTTAGATTGTTTTTAAAAATATTTTGCGTTTAGTTGCGTTAAGCTTAGTTTTGGTTAAATTTTCGGATGATCATTAATACATTATATAAAGATATTGAATATTCAAATCTTTGTTAACATTAACGAGAAAGACTTGGCCTAACGTCTTTTCGATTCTTCTTCCTTTTCAACACTACCGCCGTCCTCTTCATCTTCTTCATTATTCAGTTCTAAAAGAAAAACAAGATAATTAAAAACTTCCTATTTTTATAATAAAGAGTTTTTGTATAAAAAGTTAGTATTTTTCATTGTTTATCAAAGATTGTATTCTCTTTTTAGTAACACTCTAGAAAAAAGGATGAAGGACAGGCTAAGGCTTGGTAAATTTGATTTGGTTTTTTTTTTTCTATGTTAATTCAGCTTTTGGCTGTGTACGCCCATGTATACGCCCATAAACATTCATACATTCTTACCAATTCTACTTTGAAATTCCCCATCGATGTAATATTTTGTAAATCCTTTGTTGAAAATTGATTTTAATATCTCTGGCCGATTTTTAAGCTCCCTCTAAACTCTGGCAATTCTCTGTTTTTCTTCTTGCAGATTTGAAGTTTTAAACGTTCTCATTTGAATCCCTTCACTTCTCTGGCTAACACTGGAGTCACCATCATGAAAGATGAGATACTCCTCCTCTTTGTGAAACCACACTCCGTACCCTGGTTTCAGGTAGTCAGCGATTCTTTCGTAATGCGTCTGCAAAGTCCTGTCACTAAATTCTTTTAAGCTGAGTTTCGAGTCCGGATGTTCACCTGAAATTCAGATATATCATTTCATTGTTTTATCAGTCCATTATTGTGTAGTAAATTTCATTTTTCATAAGAAATGAAAAATAAGTCTGCAAAGTCCTGTCACTAAATTCTTTTAAGCTGAGTTTCGAGTCCGGATGTTCACCTGAAATGGGCTTTTCCAGAAATAATCCGTACCCCCTATGTTGAGGAGGTCGGAATTCCGAGGGGGTACCTTTTGATTGAACATGCGGAATTCCGAAGGGGTACTTTTCCTGGC
>JAUBWS010107765.1:0-10293 GCA_032270445.1 Darlingtonia californica
TTCGAATTTGTCACTTGTCATTTTACCGTTAAGTTCAAATTTTGCAGATGAGGTTTCATTTTTTGTTTTCGTAGGAAACAAGTTTTTAATACATTTCCAAAATTTTTCTGGTTTGGTTGCATTTTCTTCCAGTAGGTTCTTGTGATAGTTGGTTTTAGCGTTTTTTATCATGTTTAAGTAACACCCTCTCCCCCTTCCACCCGTGGGAATTACTTCCAGTCCGCGATACGGCGGAACAAACCTTCGCCCAAATACCGTATCGGTGGATTTGGTAAACAGGCTAATAATGTGCACGCAGTTGGTAAACTTCAAAATGTTTATTTGTGGAAGGGATTGATTTACAAGGGTTGTGACAACTTTCACAGCGAGAAATTCTACCGTATATTCGGGCATTTTGCACGCTGCGTTTCGATCCTTTTTTCCTAAAAGTGATAGAAGAGTGAAAAAGAGTCGCTATAAATGTAGTCAATCGAAGTGGCAATCAAAACATTACAACACAATCGACTTTACCTTATCGGACAAAAGAATGACGAAATTTTCCGTAGTTAACGAAGATTTTTTCCGACGAAAAATTCTGCCCACCGAAATGTGTTATCGCTTGAAAACGTTGATTCGTGTTATTTTATTCAAAATCACGTTTTTGAATAATTGTAATTTCGTCACTGTCGTCTGGCGAAAAATTTTGTCCGATAAGGTACGTCACCAGACGAAGTAGTGTTATCTGTCAAATCATCTACAGTACTATATGTTTGGAAACATTCGTACCTCTACAGTAAACTCACGTGGCATGGAAGTCGAAACATTTGTCACTGTTAACATTTGCTAGTAAAGTTCCTTTACATATCTATTTTATTAACAAATGGTCTCAGCCGAATTTTTATATCTGAGATCTTTGTTACAAAATGTTCTGGTTATAGTTTTCGATCGGATCATCAGCTAACCTTACCACAAACCAGAGCAGTGTATTTTGGGACGACGTCCTTAAACTTTATTAAGGGTAATTTAATCTGGAATCGACTACCAAAGAGCGTTAAAGATTCTTTTAGCCTAAATATTTTCAAATCAAAAATTGTTGATGCTACAGTTTATGCAATTGCGGTATTTGCGTAAGGATGGTTTATAAATTTTTATGTTGGTTCTTATAAGTATATTTTTGTAACCAACAATAAATAAATTGATAATGATAATAATAATAATAGTAAATGATAAACAAGGTTTTGTGCTTACTGGGCTCATATAAATTTGACATAAAGTCCATTCCGACTTTTGACGTCCAGAGTAGCAATTTTTAATTGGGGATGAGTAAATGTCTTTTCTTACGTAATCATTGTGGCTACTTTTGATTGCGTAAATTTGATGAAATTATGAGATATTGCTAATAACATGGAATTATTGGAGGTTGGTCATTTGCGGTGAACGGAAAACCCGCCTACACAGTTTGATATCAAAATCACATTTGTTGCAAATGTATGAGTAATGACACGCAGCGAGATCATAAGTTTGATTCACTGCTCACAGCGTGAAATTCTACCGAATACGGTCCCTTATATTACCGTAAATGGACTAATTTCTTACATAAATCCTACGTGGAGGAGTAACTAACAAGTAGACTGCGTTCCGTTTAAAAAGAAAAAAATCTTTCGCTCAGGATTAATGAAAGAAATTAGTCTATATACAGTGAAATACAGGACACGTATTCGGACGTTTTGCACACTTGGATTCAGGGTTAAAAGTCTGTGACATTTAAGCTTCATAAGGTTCTACCTTCTTCAATGGATTGAGATGAAATCGATAATTTTTAATACCGAGGAAGAATAAAATATGTGAAACAAATATGTAAAGTATCATATTGAAAGTAATCTTGTAATGTAGTCTGTCAAAGAAAAAGCAACCAATAGCAATCAATATACATCATATGGCAAAAGTATTTTTTCTTTACAAAACAAAACATCTAAATTGCATATAGGTACAAAAATTCTCCTTTTGATATCTACAATCTTTTCCAGATAATAATTTAAAAAAATAAATTTTTCTATTACGGCATTATAAATTCGAAATTGGAAATAGTAGAAGTTTTCCAAGCCTTCATAGTTCATGAAATTTTTGATTCATTCATTAAAGACAATAAAATGACGTGAACTTTCTGAGGGAGGGCGATGAACCATTCTGCAGCTGACATGTAAAATCTTTCTGCGTAATTTTCAATATCATTAGTGAAAACCCATCAACGTTTGGATGAACGTTTTGATGATTCATTAGGATTCAAGTTAATCCAGGATAGCCTTCTAAGATCAAACTGAAATTGTTATCAAAGAGGGTCCTTACTCTTGGAAACAACATTAAGGGGTCGTGTGAAATTTACATTAGTTAATTGCGGGGCAGTGGCTCAGTGGTTAAGGAGTCGGACTCCTGATATAAGAGTTATGAGCTCGAACCGGTTATTGGGACATCTGTGGTGGAGTTGACCTATCACTATTAATTGAACAGTTAATGATGAAGCCGTTAATGTTGAGGTTTAGGTGTTTCAAAGCGAAGCGGCTGGTACGTCCGAGGGGCAATAGAACCAAGCTCGATGTATGGAAGCCCCTAAAACCTAAGTGTATATAAAAATATAACACAAAAACATATACAACAAAATTAAATATATAAAATCGCAGGAGAAAGACATCTTTTTACATTACAACTAATACCGCGAATACCTCGTTTTAAAATTTGAGCAAAATACAATAGTAACTTCGAATTGGCGCAACAGATAGTTGTGGTTGAAACGTTTATATATCGAATAGTTACAAATACAACCCCGTTAATTCGGATATCGTTTAAATCGCACTCCCAGGATTAATTTCTTGTCTCCCTTAGATTTTCTAACCTAGTTTAGGCTAAAATGGTTCGACTTGGTCAGACTCCCGTTAAATCGGACCATTTTTTTTCAGTCCCTTGAGAGAAACGACAACTTAACGGGGTTGTACTGTATTGTGCGAACATAAAAGTGATACCATGTATAAACCTCAAAGATAAACATACAAAAAGTATGTATTTTGCTCTGCATAAATAACAATTAAATAATATTATTAAATACTTATTTTCTGTACAAGTAATTTTGCAGACTTGCAAACAAGTCCGTTCTGAGAAATCATAATAATCGGGAATATCGGAAAAATGGACATGCATGAAGAAAACAACAGTTTTCACAGTATGCGGGCCGAATTCTGGTATAGTACCGTTTAAGATTTTTTCTGTACCCCAAATTTAGCTTTTCATCAAATATCGTCCACAGATAGTCGGAAAACCGTTATATCCCGTTAAAATACCCTTGAATCCTGTAATACGAGTCAAAAGAAACTGTATACAGTAGAATCCCGATAACTCGATCTTTCATTAACTCGAATAATTTGATCAGTCCCTCGATGAAGTACCTCTTATTAAAAGTCCCTCGATAACTCGAACATTCGCTAGGTCGAACAGTTTTCCTTGGTCTCTTGGAGGTTCAAGTTATCAGGAGTGTACTGTAATTCCGTTGAGCCTTTAAAAAGAATGACCATTTTTATCAAGTTAACGGTAGATTAAAACAGGGGTATTTAGCCAGTTGAGCCTCCACATGCTGAATGTACTTGGTGCTAAATACTTTGACGTAGATAGTCAATAAAAAGTTCTCTTTTTTCTAAAATATTATAAGACAATTTAAAGAGAGGGTTGGCTATACTGTAACGCCTTCGCCGTTGATTTCGTTTAGGCTCTGTAGCATCAGTTTAACATAACCTTTTTCACCCTCCAGTGGCAAAGCACAAAAAGGGCACGCCACGTGAAATTTGTCTTTTCCATGTGGTATCAAAACACGTGACCAATATCTAGATTGAAAAAAAGAAGATAACTTTGGATGTCTCTTAAATGTTTTTGTTTATGAAGCCTTTGAAAACAATTTTGAGATTAAGACAAAAGTCGGGAGCTTATTCAAGAGAGCGCCTCGCCTCAAATTACAACTTTCGCAAGTTTTCCTGATCTCAAATGCATCCATATGGAAATGACCACTTTACTACCAACTGTTAGTACGTGTTCCTCCCTATTGAAGGAACGATGCTAAGAGGTCATAGAAAACTGACCAGAGATTCTACTGTTGTGCTGAAGACAACACTTTTAAACTTACTTGACGGTTGCTTCAGTGGTAATATGACCACACGGTACAAACGCATGTGTGAGAGGACCGTTGTCGACATAAAAACTCGGTTCTAATCCCACTTCAAGTTGTACGAAGCGACTAGTCTAAAAATAAAAAAATGGTGTTAATTAAGTTGCAGGTTGAAAAAAACATTACTTTATATAACCACCATTGAATGAGTCGTAAAAAGTATTGTTTCCATCAAGTACTTAAAACTGCGATGCAATCCCCATGTATTTTATTACATACTATTATACAAACAAGACGCCAACTTAAATAAGGCGCAAAATGAAATAAACATTGTAAAAACCGATGATACTGGGTATGAGTGTAATCACTTACTAACCTGCGATACAAGTCATAAATTACATGAAACATTTCATGGAGGCGATATTAGAAGCCAAATGTGCGTAAAGATCAGGGCCTTTTTTTAGAGGAAAAGTGAGTCAGACTATTGAACGCTACCCTTTGTTTTAGTCTAATTTGAGAATATAGAACATATATATAGAACTCTTAAAATTTAAGACTATACATGAAAACTGATTGGTTTGTAGTGCTCTTTTCATCTTTTCATATCGCCAATGGATGTTGCCTTTCTTTCTGAAAAGGGGCTTGAGACAGTTCAAATACAATAAAAATATATACACCAAAAAAAAGGGTAACCTTACCACTTTACAGTACGGACATTCCCTAATATCAGGTTGATCAGTAGTGTTGCTTGTATTGATGGCAGGTAAAACTATAAAAATATATACCCTAAAAAAAGGGTAACCTTACCACTTTACAGTAGGGACATTCCCTAATATCAGGTTGATCAGTAGTGTTGCTTGTATTGATGGCAGGTCGTGCACCCCACGTATGGTAACCATGAACGTGACCACAGCTTGTATAAATGTATGGCAGTGATTCTCGATCCTTAACAAGTGAGAGACAAACAAAAATGAGCAATACATTCATAGGTGTTTTACAGAAGCTTAATCCTGATATTCAGGTCTTCGTTTGCGAAAACTGTGACGTAGAAGAACATTTTCGTTGTAGTTTGTCGGAGATGGCTTCCGTCACTTGGAACAATTTTATCTAATGCTGTTTAGCCAGGCAAAACTTTTGTTAGCGGCAAAATATTTCGTCACTCTTCCTAGATAAGGGAGTAAAAACTCTGACCGCATGTAGGTCCAGAATTGGCTTTGCATACAGAATTTCACCTAGTTTTGTTTCAACATGCAAAATAATTCATTTCAAAATATTAAATATGCATTTGGTTGTACTGTAGGGCATCATGCTTAAATAAGATTCGTTGTATATTAGACAGATATGTTAGCATTGTGATAAACTTGCAGCAGCGTGTTGAAAATTTCCAACCATCCAACAATGATGAAAGATTACGTATTACTGTAGATAATTCTTAATATTAATGGATGTAACTGATGTTAATAAATACAGGCAAAACGTTTAAGAAAGGTAAAATTTAAAAAAGTTAGATAACGGTAATAAGTCACTTCTCTTGCTTTTGGTTTTAAAAATTCGGAGTATATTACACGTACTGACTCACCGCGCTTGTAATAATGTCCAACAATATATTGGAGCGCATTTCGTTGCCATTTCGGAAACGCGGTGCGCTGATGACTTACTTTTGTTTTATTATCAAATCGCAACGTTGCCAAGCCAACAGGACATTGTACTTTCAACATATTTAAATATTCTCTTTTTTCAAGTAAATCAGCTCGGGTCTAAATAACAAAATAGAAAATTCGGTTAATTGCATCAATATAATTGTTACAATTAAGTAGAATCAGTATTTCACAATGAAAGAACTATAAAGACCTCAAGGACTGAGGATGACAGCATCGTACAGAACTTCCACAGGATGAAAAAAAAACTATGAGGCGGTATGTTTGACCCTTTAATTGTCGGAAGAATTCCAAGATTTTGGCAACTTTTGACGGACAGAGCCCATAGAAACCGCCCCCATCCACCAGACGCTCCCAAGTGTATGGGTCGTGGAGCATAGGTCCATGCCCTGCCAACAAATTGTGAAATTCAGGTTTACCACGGGCGAGGATGATTTGAGTCATCAAATGTCAAATGTCTCCAAAAGTAAACTATCATATAAAACTTTTTACCACATACCGGAGTGTGCTTGAGTCCATCTGGTGTCCTCCATAGTAAAACAACTCCACATAGATCTATTAGTGTCCCATCTTGCAGTGAGTTTGTACAGTCAGTCTATAAAAATGGAGTGAATGTAAAACTAGATCTAAGATCTAAGCTAAGTACTGAAAAAAGAATGTAATTGGAATTTGTCAACAAAACCTATCAGATCAGTTCGGTGCAGCGTCTAGGATCGTAGGTTGAAGAGACATTTAGTCCAAAACCTTTAACTGGATTTATCAAGAGGTGACAACTACCAACCACACCAACTGTTTTCTGTATGGTGTTTTAAGGAAGGACAGATTCTTATTGATTACATACAGTTCAGCGAAACTGAACGTACGAAGAGTATTATTCACCCGGCCAAATCATCTAACATGTAGTGCAAAATAAACAACTTCTGTGCCGGGAATTTTCTAAATTTTTGACAAAGTCTATTTCTTGATCGCTGACAGTTCACATGGGTCGCAGAGCTCCTAAAGGTCACTCCTAGGGCTGTAAAAAATTTCCATGAGAAACACATTTGTCAGCGACAATTAAGTGACCAAGTGCATTAGCATGAAACGAATTGGTTATCTAGGAAAGCATCATGTAAGATTATTAATTTAATCGTTTATCAAACTTACAGTTTTCCCTCGATGTTTTGCAGATCTGCAATGTCGAAGACCAAACATTTCACCATTCACTGATACTTCTCTCCATACGCCAGGATTCATTTCATTGCCCCATTGTCCTTTAGGGTGACACAATAGAACACCATTCGTTGTCAGTCCATCAGAATATTTCTTACCGTTTGACCATTGTGGAGCATGTTCCTAAATAAAGGTGAACAGGCATATCATAACCTCATTGAACAATTTGACGGGAAATGTTTTTAGCGAAGTTGAAAGTTGGTGTAAGTAAAACCGCTAAAATTTCTTGCCGTAAAATTAATTTTTTTCTTCGAGCCACCATATTTGTTCCAGCTAAAAATAAACTCTATTGCTTCTTTTCAAAAATACACATCAACGATCCACCGATTTTGACTTGCTTTCTAAACCGCCAAAATAAACCTTCTCAAATTGTTTTGAATTCGCGGTTAGGTACCTCCACGCCAAGATTCCTTCCCTTAGACTAGTTGACCCAAGTTGACCCAAATTGATTATATATCAAAGGAATGTTACTTACACCAAGCACCACCTGTCTTTTTGAATTGAACGCTGCCGCATATAATCGCACACGATGTGGTGAACTTCGCTCGACAGTGAATCGACACGCGTATCGAGAAATCGTGCTCTGTAACAACAACTTATCGAGATCTTTTTTCTTGCCTGGTATCGTGTCTACAACAATGCAATCGATGAGTGATTCCGTTGAACGTCCGATTTGAAAAAGATCCGTTTTACTGTCTTTCTTGTACGAAATAACACTCCCGCTTCCGTTTTCTGCAGCAAACTTCACTGTGTAAGTTTCTGATTGTAACTGGAACATGAAAAATGAAATGTTTTTAACCAATAAGATTGAGTCGACTGGGGATCGCCAAAAATATGTTTTGAAATTGACTTTCGAATAGTACAATTTCTAAAAACTAATCTTCTGAAAGCAGATGTTATTCGTAAAATAAGTATATTTTTGTTGTTGTGAATTCGCGACAATAATGTTGATTAAACTCCAAAACAGGCTTAGTCTTACAAACGAAAGATGAGTCATTAGAAAGTTCTTAAACGTCCCAAAGGCGCAATTTATAAAATTTGTTTACAAAGTTTTCTGCACAAATTAGTGAATGTGGTTGCCAAGAAAATAATTATTGTGCGAGTTTCGACCGCAAATATCCACGAAAGTTATGGTATTCGCCAAGAACAAAGCGAGTATGTACAATTTGCACATAATAGTAATTACGAGGCGTTATACATTATTTGTGCCAAGGAATGCGGAAGCAATTTATGGTGGTAAAAAGATCTACGCATTTCTCGCCAATCGACAAGCATTTGTACCGCAAAGTTAAGTCTGTTAAGACTGATTCAATTTTGTTTTTGAGGAAATCCAGCAAAGGAAACATCAGATTAGAGTTCCAAAAGCTGAATGACGAAAATAAAAAATAAAACAGAGTTCATTTCTCAAAATTTCATTCAAATTTCTTTAAACTTATCACTAAACATAGTGAATCCATTGACGAGTGGTTAAGGCGCTGGACGTGACAACCTGAGCCCTGAGTTCGAATCCCACGCAAGGCTTTCGATAGTGAAATTTTCCAATCACTGTTAATTCTGCATGGTGTCCCGAGGTATTTCCAGGAAGAAAGGAACCCTTTTTGATAGCAGTTCATGAAGAACTGAAGTGGCTATTCTGGTTAAATAATCACACCATTCATTCATTCATTCATTCAGTTCATTAAACATTTTCATAATTTCACATTTCACATTTATTAAGCTTATTAACTCTAAGCTTATAAAAATACTCAGCAGTAAAGGGATAGATCAAGGAAAAATTCACTCACTGAATTTTTTCCGACTTAAAAATCTACAAGAGAATTAGAATTCGTCAAAGTATTCAATAAATTACGTTACAACTCCGGTCACAGTATTCAATATAACGGACGTACACCAGACATCGTCCAGCCAAGAGTGCTACTAGGTCCCAATTCAAATATTTTTTGTATTTCTTTTACGGGAATGTCTTTTTTGTGTATAATATCAATATTTTGGTCACGTCATCCCCAGTATAAATCATGTCGGACAAAGCACCCAACACACTTTGAAAAAACATGGCTAGTCCTGAGTCAACATTAAAAGCGTGGCAATGGTGTTTCATAAAGTTCACACATTCATACTAATGTATTTGTTTTTTTAACAAATTGAAAAAAAATTAATGTGGGAAAATGTCAAACATTGTTGACGAACTTTATAACATGCATACATAACCTGACTGACCTTTTTGGAAGCATCATCAGCAAGATCTATCTCGCGATACGGTTTGATACCGTTCGCTTCCTTCCTTTTTCGAACTTCGTAACTTGTTTGGTAGCGACCAGGATTTTCAACACTTACCGATCCGTTGTATCTGGAAAATAAAAAAGTCAATATCATAGCAATAAACGATTTCCTGATCTCAGCTCGTAACTTAGACTATTTTATAGTCCGTTTCAGAAAAACCCGTAAGCGCGCCAGCGAAATATGGTTGTCGCACGGAAACTGGAATTCTACGAAAAGAAGGAAAAAGAAAGCCTTAAGTTTTGCTCCTTTCCGGGCGCAACTCCCGTTGCGAGTTATTTTTTGCCTTACATTGTTTGTTAACTTAGACTATAGAATAGTCTACTCGTAACTGTGCACGTGGAGATATCTTAGTGCATGATTATATGAGACAGGTTGACTCGGTGCTGGCTTGTTTTAATTGGTTATCATTTTTATCAACTCAACATGGTTGTAACGATAACTTATGACGTGCCAAAAAACTTTTCATTACGTTAAAGGTGGACTGGTGCCGGGCATCATTAAAATCTAACGTTTCGTATCCTACCAAAATCGATAATGGAATCTACAGTCGAGCTTTCTGAGATAGGCAAATGGTGTATTTGACGGTAAGGCAAGTTTTTTATGACAATTACAAAATTGAATGGAACTTATTTGAGTTGGGATTTTCCCTCTTTATTTACGTGATCCCGATATTCTCCGATATGCGTGAGATCGGGTCGAATTTTTTCTTCGAAAAGGCTGATGGATCGAAATGTACCAACTCAGAAGAAAATGCGGAAGTCTTCCGAGAGCACTTTCAAAAACTCTATGGACGCCAACCAAAGTATGACTTTACAGTATTAGAGTTATTAGAAAGAAAACCAATTTTTGAAGGACTCGACCACACACCGACGAATGCTGAGATTATCAAAGCAACAACAAGCCTAAAAAACAATGCTCCTGGCGAGTCAGGTCTAACACCATTAATGTTTAAGACTCTAATATCGAACAAAGAGACTTTGGCATTACTGAGAGAAGTAGTTGTAGACTTCTGGAACA
>JAUBWS010107776.1:0-10293 GCA_032270445.1 Darlingtonia californica
TTTTTTACGTGAGCGCCCTGACTATAGGAGTCGGTAACCTCCGCTCTGAAATTAATGAGACTAATTGGAGGTGGATATGATTCATCTCCTATCTAATCTAACCAATCATGCTGCTTGTAAAAATTTGCAATTTTCCGTAACCACATACTCTGGGGTGGAGGGAGATTATTAGTTTAGTTAAAAATCACGGAACCGAAAATGGAGTAAATAAAATGAAGAAATAGCCGTGAATGAGAGCAGAATGACATGAATGATGTGAAGACACCACAGATTGTCAGCTTTAACAGCCTAAATGTCAGGTATCTGGATACCTGTATTATAGTACATTATGATTATGCTTAAATTAATGTGCTGGGTGTATTTTCATATCATAATTATTTTTGGCTCTTAGCCTCATATAGCCTGAATATGATATGAGTTTAGTCTGTTTTTATATAAGCCTGATCAGGGACAGGGACAGGGTATATACAGGGAACACAATGATGGAGCCAGCAACATATTTTTTTTGCTCTGGGATGCAGACATCGTAAAAATTGTGTTGAGCATAAAATGTTTTACTGGACATCCTTAGAAACACCAAATGACTTGTCCCAGGTCAATTTTGGCCATGTCAACCCTAGATGGGATCCCGTCTAATTCCCTGCGACCGATTCTCAATCTCCGGAAAGAGACAGGTATTACCTTGCGTTGGAAAAGCCACGCAGATTTTGATTAAATCTTGATATAATTATAAACAAAACAAAACTAGCAATGAAGCGCATGTCTTATACAATAGTGAAATATTTGTAAACAAAACAAAGATAGCGATATGTAGAGCATGTCTTTTACAATAGTGAAATATTTGTAAACAAAACAAAGATAGCGATATGTAGCGCATGTCTTTTACAATAGTGAAATATTTGTAAACAAAACAAAGATAGCGATGTAGCGCATATCTTTTACAATGGTTTTATTCATACATAGCATAATATATGCAAAATTTTAATTTGACTTTTTGTTAATTATTCGCATAGTTTCGAATTTTCTTACCAACTGTCATTTGAGGTTGTACCATACTCATTTTTCCTTCTGGGATTGTGGGTAGAGGTAAAATTAGATATGGCATCCAGACTACGTCAACCCAAAGAGCAATCAGCCGTAGATCGAAAGAAGTATATAATATAACTACACAATCAGCTGAGACACAATTATAAGTTTGAAATCATTAAATGACAATTAGACATTTAATACATACTGTCAAAGTTAGTAACTTTGTCCAGATGTAATAACTTTGGCCACTTTTTAAAAGCTATATATCTAAAATAATTTTGAGTAAATATTTTTTCTCCTCCTTTTCAGGACCGCTTCACATCCATCTATTTGAAACGGTCCTGAAAAGGAGAAGAAAAATATTTGCTCAAAATTATTTTAGAGAGATTTTAAAAAGTGGCCAAAGTTACCACGCCTGGACAAAGTTACTAACTTTGACAGTAGCTACCATTTTATAAGCCTGCTGCTCCACGCTTTGCTTTAAAAAACAAAAAGTTTGGAAACCTGGTTTTCACTAGCCACACATTACATCAGCACTGTGCTCTGAGAGCGTGTGAGTGTTTTTATCGCATGTATGTGGAAACCACTCTCTGTTATAGTTTGATCACGTGTTGTTCCGTAGTTATACTATTACCATAATGGCGCAATGAACTGTGTCACGATTGTGTGTTTGAAATTTTAATGGCTTGTTAGTTAGGTGGTGCATGTCATTTTTACAATAAACATTTTTCAAAATAGCTTTTGCTAGTTCAAATTAGGACATTATGTCTTAATTTGGAAATAAAGAGTTTCCTATTTATAGGAAATTTTCTAATTTGGACATATGTCTTAAGTAGGCAAGTATCCCTGACTGTTTGGCATTGCCTAATGTTCCAGTAAGCTTTTTTATAACTGTCGATATAAAATCTGTATAACTGGCTGAATATTATAATTTCCACAATAATTGTGGTTAATGTACAACTTGCAAGTGAAACCTTATGCATTGTGTGCATGCCCTCTTTGTCAGAGGAAGGAGGGGGGAGATTAAAGAAGAAATTTGGAAAAAGGGGAGGGGCTTAAGAGGGGGTGAAAATTCCAAGGGAGCCAAGGGAGGGGGGTTAGGAATTTTTATGTGCGATAATATAAATATTAGATAAAATAATTCTTTATGTTTTTAAACTGTGTCATGCTTTTACTAATATAATCTTAAGATCAAAGCTTATTTATTGGGAGACAATAATAAGAAAGGGGCTTATCACAAATGCACCCTTTTCACGTCTCAGAAAACAAAAGAAATGTTTGCTTACTCCATCGTTGTGTTCGTTTTTAACGGTAGGTAAACAATCACTTTCTGTAAGAGAATGTTGGTGAGAAATATACACTTAATTGAGTTCTTTATCTTCCATTCATTTTATTACTTTGGTTTTTACATATATGATCATATGGTGATAATTGCCTGTATTTTGAGAAAGTTTCAAAAAATTCCATATATAATAGAGAAACTCAGTTATGTGCAAAAAAAATAAAGTTTCTCTAATACTCTTTTATATTGTTTCCAATTTTACCTATCATTAAAAAAATCTATGATGTGAAAACAGTGTATTAGGTGAAAAAAGGGGGGGGGGGGGTGGTAAATTTTCTGACTTATCAAGGATGACTCGAGACAAAGGAAGTAAATTTTTTAGGGGTTTTCAGGCCTCAGTGCACACTATGACCTTGTGATTTCATCACTGGCACCCTGACTATGATTTTGACACAGAGATTCCTGCTCTTTTATTAACCAAACAGGCTTTTATCTTCCTCCACAGTTTTACATCCAGATTCTGCATGTCAAAGTGTTGTGAACTACAAACAACGAAGGCAAGATTTTCGAACGTTCTAATTTAACATCAACAAAACAAATATAGTTCCAATGTAATGGCTTCTTTTTCAAAACAATATTTTTATATGTAATGGCTCCTTTTTCAAAACAAATATGTTTTTAATGTAATGGGTTCTTTTTCAAAATCTTCATAATGTAAACAGAATATGTCTCTGTGTTTGAACTTTGCCATACGCTTCACTAATTGCCTGAGAAAACTTTTGTGATTTGCTTAATTAAATTCCCAAAGGCATTAACTTTTGTGAAAATGACCAAAAAACACGGAAAACGCAATGTTTTCTGCTCGTAAAAGTATGATCAAATGTGAGTAAGCTGTTGAGGATTACAGGGAAATTTATGAAATAATGGCATTTTTGCAATTCTTGTTTCAATTTTTTTTCTGTTGGAAGATATCTTTAGGCATTTTTAATGTTTATACAATGAAATGACCCCATCCCCTTGATTCTCTATATTTTCAAGGTTGATTAGGCAGGCAGCCCTTGAATTAACGTGAAAACGTCATATGGCAAAAAATCTGTTACAATCTAAACAAAAATCTGAACAATTGTTCATACTGTATTGGTAGCAATATATCACTCTAGTTTATCAAGACCTAAAATCAAATGCAACAAAATCTATTTACAATGTGTATATGATGATTAAAATGATTAAAAATGATTTAAATTTTTTTGCTAAAATGGTAAACATTCAAATATGACATAGACTACTTGCGATAGTGTGAGCGTAATTTTGCTCCTCAGGATTAGAAGAATGGAAGTAAACTAATGGTACTAACACATGAATTGAGTTGCAGTAACATATCCAGAGTACGAATTAGTGACTCGCATTTCACAAAATGCGAACCTATTTTAAGTTTTAGCAAAGCTTCATCCAATAAAAACAGCAAAAATACGAAGCTAAATGTTTGTTCTTTCTTCAAAATTTACTCAGCAATACAAAGTTCTTTAAAATCGTTTAAACTCTATAAATAACGTTAATTAAGATCGCAAACTCTTTAAATTTCCTTCGCAAATTCACAAAATTTCCCCTGCAGTGCAGGCTTTTTTTGCAAAGCTATATCTTATCTCTAATTCGGACCCAGATATTTTTAGCTAATCAATTTACAATTTACAAGTCTGTTTTGTTTAAGTAAAAATTTTGTAATAAAAATACAAATTAAGCGTCAAGTTTTTAAAAAAAGAAATCCATATCTCATTGCGAAATTCAAAAATTATAATATCGTGATACGCGGTTTGTGCACGCTTAATCTAAAGCATGTATATATTTCTCAGTTTCTGAACAGTCGAAATAAAGCAAAAATGAAAACTCACTTAGCTTATTCCATCTTGCTAGCTTGGAAATCTGATCAAGGAATTGGTGAATGGATATAATTGTGTTTGTTTAACTCTTTCTGATTATATATCTTACAACAGTGAGTTTGAAAATTGCATACACTTACCCAAACCATCTTCCTTTTAACTTAATACACCATTTCTGGAAGTAATGTTTACATTGTTTATAATGTAATCTTCTTCCTCCTGTTTTTAAAGTCTTCTTTCTGTATGATCCAAAAACCCAAAAATCTTGAGCTATTTTCCTGTGCAAGTCACCACATCATATATGTGTGCATGTTACCCTTATTGACAGTATTGCAAAAAGGTTTTCAGATCCCTAGTTTTCAAGAGGATTGGAAATGTGTTATTAAGCGATTAAATCATACCATAATTTGGGTCATACCATAAATTGGATCAGCATTTAAAGAAGATGTTTTGTATTCTTTTTTTCATAATGGCTTTAACTGCAAATATATATAACTAGGGTTTCTTAACATGCAACCTCTTTATTGCATGTTGTTTGGGAAATGTCATAGAACAAAATCAGTTAGATGATGAATAAATCTACCGTGTAACATGCAATTTTGAAATTGATCTCTGGAGTGAACCAACCTATCTGCCAACCTATTCTCTACTTCAGTACAGCTATTCTTTGGTGCAACATTTTGTTGACCTATATTTGGCTATTGTTGGAAATCATGTACCAACCTAAATTTTCATTAAAGTCCCCAATGTACACGACTTTACAATTACCACAAAGTTAGCAGATTGCATGGAGGTTGGGCTCCGCCTGTGCATTAATTCAATGACATTCCATGTTGGCTAGTAGAGTTCAGGTTCAATTTAGCGATCACTCTCCTCGTCTACTACGAATTAGTGTAATGACATCAGATTAATGTCCTAATGCAGCACCTAATGTAAAGGAAAGTTCCTGTTGATTCGCAAGTTGTTAAAAAAGTGCATTTTTTGGGAACTGCAAACCCTGTGATGAATGAATGGTGGCCAGTGATAAAAGAAGCTTTTTGCTGCTTGTTGTTAAAATTGACTGCAAGGTAAAAACATGAAAAACTATCCAGGCCTAATGAAGCCAAGGAATGTCTTCAACTTGTTAAAAAAACCAATAGCTCAGAAGCTATGTTAGTTGTATGATTGAGCAACATTGTGTACTAATGTAGCTGTTCTAATTTCATTTATGTTTTTTTGATAGGTTCAGGGTTTATACGCTCAGGGGAAATCAGGGGCAAAAGGGTCTTTGGCCAAAGAGCCAGGGAAAGTCAGGGAATTTTGAATATTGGTCAGGGGAATTCAAAGCTTTTCATTGATGGTCAGGAGGAAAAGTTGATTTTACCATATTATGGGAGGGACAGTAATCTTTTTTTTTGTTTTTGTGATCAAAATACAAGTATTGAATAGATCCTTCAGATCTTTATTTTCTGAAACACTGTTTCTTAAGTTCTTAGTAAAAAGTATTGATTGATTTCATATGGTCATACGAATAAAGTGTGGAGTGTAAAGGTCTCCTAAAAGACAGGGGTAAAATACAGTATTCACTTCATAAGTCAGGGGTAAAATTATGTTTGTTCTGAAAATAATCAGGGGGAAAAATATACTTTAAGGACAAAAGTCAGGGGAAATTTTTTCCAATGGCTGTATAAACCCTGACTGGTTATATTCATCAATTTTTGACTACTTTTTTAGGTAATCACGTCCAAAATGTTTATTGATGCACAAATCAAAGACTTCTAATAAAACATGATTAATGGTTTCATTGTTGATAAAAACTACTAGAAAAATAAAGAAACATGGCTGGCATGTTTAATGGGTGCTGTGGACGGTCTGTTGAGGAAGACCAACAGTCCAAAACAAGTTCTCCTTCATCTTCAAAAAATAAAGCAAACAAAAAATGTAAAAAAAACAGTGATAAAGAAAATCATAAGAAATCCAAGAAATCCAGGCGGAAAAAGCGTGAGGAGAGTTTTGAAGATTTGAATAAAATAGACTGCAAGCAGGCAAATGAAACGCCGGTATTGAACCCTCATATTAATTTCATGGCTCCAAAAACATTAAAACTTCTGACAAGTTTAGGTGAAATCAAAAACTATCAGCAAAACACATTGGACTCATCAAAAATTGAAAATGACCTGCATATTCATGCTGATATTTTAGCAAGATTAGAAAATCCAACAGCATTCCAATAAAAAAATGACCATTGCTTTGTACTCGGTGAGTTTACGTAATGTAATTTGGACTTAACTCTGGTTAGCATCTGCATTATGGAAGAGCAGCTCTAAAAAATTTGGGAGATTGAATTTTTGGATATGGTTGCTTTGCTTAGAATTACTTTACAAATTTGTAAATACAGTATCACTCGGCTTTTTACTACAATTTATCTTATCATATAAAGCAGAGTTTGAACTAACTTTTGAAAGTTGTATCGTGAAAATAGCCTTAAGGCTTACAATAAACTCGATTTAGTGTCCCCCAAAAGTTTTTTGAACTTCCCAAAGGTCCAAAACACCCAAAAAGCCTTGCCAAGATGAAAACTGCATCTAGAGACAGAAATAATACCCTTTTTGGCACCATGATATACAAGATTTTTTTAAATTCGATACCGTGTAAAATCATAGAACGAATCGTTTTTCCTGAATCACGATGCGTTAATTCGAACTCTGTGTGAAGGATTAATTTTTACAAAAATGACATTGTTTTGACCCGTTTTGCATATAAAACCAAAAACATGGTAGCTCGTTGCATTTGATACTAAAATGAATCACCAGTAGCTTCCTTTTTGATATGTTTATTTAAATAAATATGTAAGTAAATATGAACAAACTCTATCTGGTGATTGCTGCGTTATTGTTTTGAAACTTGTGGGGGAAAATTTATCAACTTATTACAATCAACAAAATTACTCCATTTTATTTGGAAGATTAACCCTTTAGCCTATTTTCTTTTGCTTCGATGTGTAGTAGCTGCCATCTTTGCATGACTATTTGTCAAATTTTTGTAACAAGAATTAAACAGCATGAACATCCCTTTTGTGTTTTCTCTGAAATCAATCGACTTCAAAAACAATTTTAGTTTGCAAAATCTATGCCAATTAATTATAAGATGAAAAGATATAAATTTGCAAAAAATGATATTCATACAGTGCAGTGTATTAATTTTTTGTGATTGCAAAAGTTTGCACCTTAAGGTAAAGATATATGTATGCTGGACATTATTAATGTTTACATTGCTGGATTTTTATGTCCACATTGCTGCAACATTGCTGCAACATAGCCGTTTACTTAATCATTCATACCTTGAAAATATTTTTGTTTTTTCTATATGATAGGTATTTTAAAGATTATGATTTGATAAAATATATAGATAGAAAGTATAATAAAATTTTACACCGACACATATGCCAATTCAGACGTATGATGAAAATTTGTATAGGAACTAAATTAAAACCTAGTCTACTGATATACCGCTCCAGTCTTTTTTGCTTTACACCTGGTCTATCGGCATACGTCTAAAACCAAGTATGTCAAAATTGTAAAATGCAGAGCATGAGCACTTGTAACAATCTATGCTCTATGTTTACAGTTTCCAGTCTCCAAAATTACGGACCTTTGGACCTCTGCCAATAGACGGTGTAGGGAAAAACAGCCCAAAATGGTTTATCGGATAGACTAAAACCTAAAAACCTACTGTAAAAAAATATTTCCTTCAGTTTGTGTGTGTATGATGTAGTAATAGCTAAAAGGTACAACTTTAAAAAAGAGAGGCTTAATAGTAACTTATTGTGGAAGAACACCCTGTTTGCATATTACAGGTGCAAATTTGTGAAGGTTTTTCCTGCAATTTAATCCAAACCAAATTGAGTTTCTCTTACTAATTTTCCAAGTACCTCTCTTTGGACAGGTACTTTATGGAACAAATTTTCGCTGGAAAAAAATTTTGTGGGAAAAAAAATTTAGTGATCTTGCAAATGAAAACTTCAGCAGTTTTAAAATTAATGAGTAAAATTTTCGAATTAATATTTGATTTTACTTAAAAATGATGTGAAAAATCCATTTTGCGAGGACTTAATTTTACGGCTTGCAACATTTCAAGAATTTCGTAATCTTTTTAAAAAAGTGTGACACCACAATTTTTCCCCTGCAAAATGTTTTTCTTTTAAAGTTAATGCTTCATCGCTTAATTACACAAATTTTTTAAATTAATATGAGCTACTGTTTAGCAATTTTTTACAAAAATCAATCAAAATATTTACAAGTTGATGTTTGTTATTTTGTTAAATTGTTGTCAAAATGTCCTCATTTTTTAGAAAAGTTATGATAACCTACAGATTTTATTCTATTTATTTATCACGCTAATTTTTATTTGTTTATTTTTCTAATTTCTACAATAATTATATATTTGAATTTCAACGAATGAACAAAGAAATGTTTTTGCATATATGTATGAAAATGTAATTCTTGCTTGTTTAATAAGAGACAAATCTATTAGCATAATCATTAAAAGGAAACATTTATAAGTCATAAACAGTTTTGCTATCATTGAAATTTGCTTACTTAAGCCCCTAACACTAGCCTAGCCGAGAGACTTTTCCTATTAAAACTTTTTTTTATTCAAGAGAAAACTATAAAAGAAGAGAAAATAGATGCCTGTTCTTACTATCAATGCAAGTAGTTTTCTACTTATGTGTTTGAAAAAGCCGTTTTATGTCTTGTTCAAATAACTACAATAAACCATTTTTAACCCTATTTATTCTAGGCTTTTTGGGGCTAAGACCAAATTGGAACTTTAAGTCTAATTAGACCCTTTCGGAGTTAGCGAAACCATCTTGTTTGGGGGTTCAAACTAGACTTTGAATCTGATAATAATGCCATTAAACAGAAATTTAGAGAGAAAGACAAAAAGGAGCAATAAATCGGCCTAAAATGCTTTTTCATTTGGGAATAAACCATGTGACAAAATTTGCATAGAACGTGATATAAATGGTGTCCAAAGTCCAACTTGCACCCGGGTCTATATTGAATACCGTTTGAAAGTGGCTTTTCATATAAATGCGTTTTCTAGAAGCTATGATAGTGAACTCAAATTTGGATAAAAAAACCAAATGTCCATTATTGTCTTTTGTAGCATATACTTCGTTTTTAGGTGCAGAGAAAATGTTATATATACACTATATAATTATATATATAAGATTTATGATTATTTTGTCAAATGAAATGTTTTGTTTATTTTTTAAATGATTATATGATTGAAAGGAAAAATAATTTTTGATTATTTTTTGTTATTTTTTGTACATAGATTATACATGCATTACTTCAGTGTTCACAATATTGGTAATGGATTTACATTTTTTTTTCCTTTTTTTGATACGATTTCCTGTCAGGATATGCAAAAACACCGGCATTTCTGGGATAGAGAATGGGAAGTTAAAGTTAGTCATTGTGGTGCGCAGAGGATCTCATGACGTTCTATACCTTCGAGAATACACTTCGGTGAATGGTCTCCCTTGTAGTTCGAGTGAATCTGCTATGCATATCATGGTTTCTTTGTGTCGCGAGCTCAGGGTCAGCAGTGTCTGGTAAGCGTTATGACTCCTATAGGTGTAGGACTCATTCCGGTAAAACGGAGGGCCTTCTGCTTCTACTTCTACTTTAAATATGCAAAAACATTTCTATAATGTTAGAAATATCTTTGAAGGTTATCCATGGGCTGTTGATGACTATTTTTATTGCATCATAAGCACACAGTTTTTTATAATGTATATCAACGTGTAACTGTTATAGTCCTTGTTTTCTCTGAAACACCTTGAGAGAAGCTTATAGAATTTTTCTGTCCTCGTTTAACGACATAGGCTTGTACAGAAAACATCGCATTCCTTATAAAGGTCCTGGAAGAACTGTAAATTTGGGGTATCAGGAAATTTTTGGTCACACGACCATGATTTTTTCCACAGCTCGTTTTATTTTCGACATGTTCGTTCTGAGTGAAAGAAAAAAAAACTTTTGTGAAATTAATTAGCTTGTTAATCTGATTGTTTGGAAACAGTAAAATGATTTTTCTAGGAGCTTTTTATTCATACAAAAG
>JAUBWS010107787.1:0-10293 GCA_032270445.1 Darlingtonia californica
GGTGGTGTAGTTCCAGTAATCGGAGGTGGTGTCAAAGCTTGACAAACTGAAAAATAGATTATATCAAATAGATTATATACAATGTATATTTATAGCTGAGTTATTCAACGCAACTTTTATTTATATTTATGGACGAAACACATTTTTTATAAGCAACACCAGCATCTGAGATTTAACTCCCATTTGTAACAAATCTCGGAATATAAAATGTCTTTTTGTAACTATGGCAACAGAAAATTTGTCGAGATAAGCATTTAATAGTATAGTTGAATAAGGATTACTGTCGTAACAATATTCCAAGAACTGAGCTCGAAATTAAGCAACACCAAGCCAAAAATTGGCGTTGCTTCCAAAATAATTGTTAAACAAGAAGGTCTGACCTTAAAGATGTGTTTAATTGCTGATCATTGGATAGAACAAAAATTCACCAAATATTCGAACATTACTTACCAGCAATAAAAGCTAGAGCAAATATGACCTTCATTTTGTAGTAGTTTGCTTGTTGTTGTTGTAGTCTGCGTAAAGTTTGCTATAATTGTAGCAACTTGCTTTATTCTCTGAGTTATTCCAAGAAGAAGTTGAGTGATGAGCGATGTATGCCTCGTAGGTTTTATACCCGTTAATTAATTGCCATTATGTAATTATTAAATACCTAGGATTATCCATAATCAACTTGCTTCAAAATATGTACAATTTCATCAATTGATTGTTTAATTTCCTTGATTATTAAATACCGTACATTGCAATAACTTGTAACTTCCTTTATTATATCACAAAAATACGCTGTCTTTGTTTTGACCATTTTAGTAGCCTAGACCTAAGCTTGTAATTTCTAAAAGTTGATATTTTGGGCTTAGTAACAAACGCATGGTCGAAAAACAATTAAGTTTTCGTCTTGTTACTTTCCGACAATTTAATTGTTTTTCCAAAATATACTATGCACTTTCATTAATTGATTGTCTAATTTTCTTAATTAGTTAAATACCGTACATTGAAATAACTTCCCACTTCCTTTATCATATCACAAAAAGCGATGTGTTTGTTTTGATTGTGGTTGAACATGTTCCTGTAGAAGCACCTGCTTTATTAGCCTAGACCTACGCTCATATTTTCTAAAAGTTAGAAATTCTGGGCTTAGTATCAAACGCATGACCGAATTGTTTTTGCTTTTCCACAATTTTATTGTTTTTTATGTTTTAACAAGTTTATCCATTTATATCAAAGACAAAACAGTATCATTGTATTAAGTTATGACCATGACGATAACGAGGCCGTAATAAAAGAACGGGGAAAGCATGCCAATGTTGCGTATTTTCTAAGGATAAGAAATATGTTATTCTTAGAGAATTATTTCTTGTTTTTTCCCATATTAGCAATTTTTTAGTTTGCGTAAACGTTTTTAAAAAGTATTAATAGGGTTTTGTAAAAAAAAATTTAAAAAAGTTTGAAACTCTAAGCTTTGCTAAAAAATGACACTGTGCTGGAGGTATAATCGTCTCGAAAATAAGAAAACGTGGCCATACTACACGAATGCTATTGTAACATACGGCCAAGTACAAATTGCATAATGCATAAAAATTGAAATATCTCAAAAACTACGTGTTATAGACTTCAAATTTTGTCCAGCACTCTGTCATACCATTGTAAGTTCATTCTAAAAATGTCAGTTCTGTTGCCTGTTTGGCTGGTATTTTACAGAGCAAACCTAAAATCTGCAATAACTTTGCATCTGTCGATTCATTTTACTTGAAATTTTGATGGTAGGCAGATATTACTTAGAGTAACTCAACAAAATATTACTATATGATCAATATGAATTTTGCAGAATAGAAGTATAAAACACTGTTTCTGGTCTGTGAAAAACACGTTGGTCACATGATATATTAACATTTTGTTGGTTTTTATATAACCTACCTATGAACAAAATTTCATGTCAAAATGATCAATTGAAGTGAAGTTATTAAAAATTTCAGGTTTTTTTTCGTAAAATACCAACCAGACAGGTGGCAGAACTGAAACTTTTATAATAGACTCACATTAGCATTACAGAGTCCTGTTTCAAATTTGAAGTCCATAACATGTATATTTGCTGAGATATTTCAATTTTTTATGCATTTCGTATTATGTATTATGCATCATGCATTATGCAATTTGTACTTAGCCGTAACAAATATTATATATTTATAAAATGTGTGACCAAACATCAACAAACATGAGTGATTCTCGACTCTGAATTTACGATATTTTTCAGCTAATGTTTTTCTGTGAAATGATTGGACGCACAAGATCTTGTGTAATTACCTTCGCTTGCTATCAGGCTGAGAATTTTGAAGTTAAAAAAAAACATTTCTTAGAAACGAATGAATTCACAGCCTGTATTCAGGCTGTATTACGTACTTTATAAAGGAAATAATTTTTGCAGGAAGTAAATTTCGCGGATAAATTACCTCAATTTTTAATTTCACTGGAATTAAATTTCACGGATGACCACAAATAGTGGATTTCGTGGGAATCAAATTTTGCGGCTGCTTTAGGTTTTATGGGTGATTTGTAATTTGTAATATTTGTTCAGAAAATTTCCAATCTTTTAAAGGAATCAACAAATAATGAATCGCATTACCATAAATAGTAAAAGTATTACAAGGAAATCGGAGAAATGACGCTTCTTTTGTACAAAAATTTGATGGACTGGAAAGAAAAAGTTTCGCGGGAATAATATTTCGAGGACAATCGAATATTTGTATCTCACTGAAATTATATTTCGCGCAAGACACCAAAAACTGCAAAAATTCCGGTGGTTTTTGTGAATCCATGGCCGATCGGTTAAGATGATAAGCTTAGCATTTGGAGGACCCGAGCTAGACACCTGCATGAAGCCGTTTAGAGTAAATTTTCTGAGAAAAGACAGGACCTTAATTGATAACAATCATAATGTAGAAGCTATCGTGGATTTGTATGAACTATGCTCAGAATTAAACTAGCCGAAATTTTTGAATAACATTATATACAGAAGAATCCGACGAGTCGAAAAAAAACACGTCCATCTCAATAAGATGTACTTAGATTTATCTTTCAATATTCTTTTTATCCATGAAGACCACTTTAGAAAATATCAAGGAAAAGCCAAATGGCCTCAGATCTCTTCGAAAAATCTAGAAGAATTGCATTTTTGTTCAAACATATACATAAATTCAGACAGGGGTGTATCCAGGATTTTTTTCAACTATGTCAAAAAATTTTCCCATCCTCCCCCCCCTCTCCCCCCCGCCTACCTCCACCCCCTGTTTTTGAACCCATCCCCACCCTCACTTTTTTGAACCCATATTAACGATCGTCTATCGTTCATAACATTCGACTAGACTCTTCACCACACAGTCAAGATAATCCTTATAGTATATCAGTGATAAAAATACACACCTCTTTGTATGAATGTTCTCATTAAAATACTTTATTAAAATACCTTAATGTTCTTCAAATTATCTTCCATAAAAAGGTTGTCACTCAAATGCAAATAGCCTAAGAGCGTAACTTATTATCTGATTAGAGTTTGAGGGTAAAATTTGCCCCCGCATTTCAGGGACAAAAACCGATCTCTTAAAGTTTTCTACTTTATAAGTGGATTAATTTTCTCAAGTTGGCGAGTTTTTGCCGTCTTCCACGAAAATAAGTCCACGAAAATTTTCATTTTGACTTTTTCGATAACCAAGCAAAATATTTCGAAATCGCACTGACGAAACTAAATCAGCGCAAAAATATATCCACTTTTAAACGATAATCTAATATATATCAACTTTCAGGAAACAAAGAATCAAACGATTATTTTATAATTGAGGGAAACAATTGAGCACACAATAATTGTGGTAAAATTTTTCGATATTTACTATCATTTTCTAACCTAAAATGAAATTGAAATAATGTTATAATTAACAATAATTTGATTTCATCATATGCAAGCAAAGCAAACTTGTCCCGGAAATTGTTTTGTGGGTTGAATTAACTACCATCACTAAAAGAACTTGATGGTGAGAGTTCTGCTTTGATACTTTTCCTTCGTGTTCATCTCCGGTTTCAGCTCCTCAATGTAGAGGGCCTCAAGTGTGAGACGGTAACCTTCTCCTCGTGCTATTTTATAATTGGTCTACAAATTGGTAGTATTGAAGAAGCAATAAACAATGACATTTTTACAAAAGCTATAGTTTGGTAATTCAATAAAACTCTGCGAAAATGTTTTAAAACTTCAGGTGCATAGTTAACTGGTTGCATATGTATCATTTGAACGTCCATTTCAGATTCCGTTGCATCGTTTAATGAATATATACCATATTTTCGTAGTTTCCAGTGGTGGCTGCTTTGATCATTCATATGCTTCAGAATTCAAGCTAAAACGTAAAAAGTGTTAATTACATTATATGAAAAATGAGAAACCAAAAAAACCTTAAAAATTTAACTTCAGTTAAAATCTATTAAGTCATTCCTATTTTTAGTAATTTAAAGAAATTAGAGAAATAGCTTTGCTTTTTTTTCAAGTACTTCTTGCTGTCAAAATCCTAGAAACCTAACTCACCAAAATATATCATATGCTGTATAAAACGATGAAATTAATGATTAGAATTAAAGAATTAAAGATTAGTCCTACAAACGTTGCCTTTTTATAAGTACATCAAACGTCCTTAATTTTTTGGATTTTAAGCTAAAAAATGTTCTTAAATGGTTCTAAATTATGGCAAAAACCAGGCTGAAATCATTAAATTTATAAAGTTTCTTAAGAAAATAGCCTTTCAAAGCCTTCAAATATTCTTATAACAGGCTTTAAACTTTTTGCCATTTGATGCCTTACGTTCTTATATGGTTTGGTCTGTGCTTATAGAAAAAAGTGTAATTTGATTTTTCAAGAAAATGGGGCATTTGAGTTCAACAAACTAAACTAACTTACTATAGTTCTTGCTTGATTTGTTTCTGGAAATCCTATTTTTTAATCTTCTTATCTTGTTGGAAATTTGAAGTGGTGTTTCATACAGACACTTGTTTTACCTTATATATAATTATTATAGTTCTATTATAGCTGTAACTTCTTGATGCCTGATTTTTGTTTTGATTTAAATTTTTTTAAAGAGGTATTAGAGTCTAGTACAGGAAAAGGTAAACAAACAGAATCCAAAATAAATTTCTTTCATCTTGGGCATTGGAAGGTTTTCCTCTTCTGATATAACCTTTTTAACTCTTTGAAACCCTCTGCATTTATTCTAATACCCTTCTATTATTAGTTTTGAAGGTTTTAGTAAAAGGGGAAAAAAGTACATATAACACACAAACAGACTTATATACAGAGAACACCTCTTGTATCAAGTTATGCCATAAGTGCATTTCAAATGCAACACACAAATGTTGCTGTAAAAATAAAAATACATTTATTGATGGACCCAGTGAGAAGAAGTGAGTGTTGTCAGTTTCATAGGGACGTATGACATAACCCTCGAATGTCAATGAAGACATCTGGGAAATTTGTCGGAAAAGTTGAAAATGGAGATACTGTAAATATACGAAAGCAGCCAACGAGGCGTTTTTGCAAAATATCTGTTCGGGAGACTGTCTGTTTTTTATAAAAATTTGCGTGTGTTCAGAGAATACTTCAAAAACTACTTTGCTGGAAAATTTGATGCGTTCGGCCGAAACTTTCGGCTTCCTGGAAAATCTGGGTATGTTCTGGGACCATTTCTTGCCTGCTAGATTATTTTTGGCCTTCCTGGAAAAAAAAGAACAGATATTTTGTGTCTTGGGCCCCTGCATATTTCTGTATTGGGTATAAGATTCTAGCTTTCTGGAGAATACAACGTGTTCTGTCGCTCCATATCCCTGGTTAGATGTTCTTTTGGATTTCCTGGGTAAAAAGAACAGATATTTTATGTTTTCGGCTCCTAGATTTTTACTTTTTTGGAAAAAATGTTAGTTTCCTAGATTTTTAGAGGTGTTCTGAGACCATTTTGATTTGGCTAGATTTTTTGTCAAAGTGGCTTTCTGGAAAGAAAGAACACATATTTTGTATTTTGGGCTTGTTGGATGCTTCTGGATATAACTAGATTTATTTCAAATTTACTGCTTTGGTTTAAAATAGCTACATTTCAATGAAACAGTCTTGATTTAGAGGCTTAAAACACTTGATATAGAAAAGTTGTAATCACAAGTATTTAATTGTTTTGATAAAAAAGATTTCTTTAAAAAATGAAATTGTTATTTAGACAACTTAATTGCGTTACGACACACTCAGTTATGCGAAATTAGCATTCCTGACAAAATACCCTGTGACGTGATTGTGACACCGAATACGAGTAGATCTGCTCATTTTTTCGATTTTTGCATTTTCGCGAAAATAGAATGCGTGGAAAACGCGAAATCTTTTCTTTTTGTATTCCAACCTCATTCCAATTGATCGTAAGTTGTTTCTTCAAATTCCTCTAACTGTTTCTGATTGGTACTTTAATTTTTTATTATGTCTCTATAATTCGCGAAAGTTACAAAGAAAATTGATTTTGGAAATCGCAAAATTTTCACTACTTTGAGGAGAAAATAAAATTTCGCGAATTGTGCCAAAATTATCGAGATATACGCGCATTAAAGTCTTTCACAAATTTTTTTCACCTGGGTTGCCATGGAATGGAATTTAAAATTCAGTCACAATTTACAGTAATATATTCCTGCGAAATTTAAAAAGATAAACTCGGGACGGTAAATTCATACGAAAAATTAGTTTTTTTGCTTGCCCTTTTGTCCTATGTATCAAGTTTGTTGTTCGTATGACGTGACTCTTTCAAAATACCTTAGGGGAGACAAATTATTCGCGGGACAAATTTTCGCGAATTCTGGGCAAATTCGCGTAATCAAATCTTCGCGAAAACAAAGATTTTTGAAAGTTTCCCAAAAGTAGCATAAAAACATAATTTTGGTCAAAAATCTTGTGAATTCGCGAAGATAATTTCACGCGAAAATATGTCTCCTTAAGGTACACTGCGATCCTTTGACGTCACTATTTCACCAAACACATGCACAACTAGTTTTCAGATTATCTTTTTTATGACGTCACTATTTAACAGAACAGATGTATAATGGTGTTTTGTACAAATAGGCTGTACCTGCAGAACAGGTATTATAATACGTTGTTCTCAAATGCTCAACCAAAAAGTTTTACAAACAAAGAGCTCATCAGTAATTGAGCTGCTGGGAAAAAAATGAGGTGTTCGGTCGAATTTGAGACTCAACTGGACATTTCTTATGACTATGTGTTCGATCTCAACTTTAAGCGTCCTGGAAAATTTGAGGTGTTCTGAGCCCACTTGACGTCAGCTAGATTTTCTTGAGATGGCCTTCCTGGAAAAAACGAACACATATATCGTGTTTAGTACTCATTGGCTGCTTCTGTAAGCAGCTATATTTGGCATTTTCTTGAAATACGATTGTCCATCCGACAGATTTATTTAGCTTGAGGTGTACACAATTTTACCTGTAAAACAAAAAAATCATACTTTGAGAGCAAACTATTTAAATTTTCCTAAACTTGGATAGTTGATTCAACATTCCCTTTTGAAACTAATGGTATCGACAAATTTCGAAATATGCTCATAAAAAGAAAGTTCAATAGAATGGCTTCTTTCATTTTATTTGTTTTTTGTTTTTTTTGTAAATGCACAGCTTGGTTTATGGGTATGCACTTTATTAAAGAAACACGGTTTCTAAAAAAGTTATAGGACTTTTAAGTGATGTAGAAAAATGTAGTATGTTTAAACCCCTGTTACGCGACTCTTCTTTTCTTCTTTTTTGTGCTGAAAAAACATCTACCGCTTGTTTGCGGCAATCGTTATAAAACTCTGAAATCGAAAACGAGCCTAGATGAAATGATGAATATCTGAACACAAAACAAAATTTGCAGCAATCTTTGCACTACGTGAAGCAACATGGCCTCCTCGCTCGCAGCGGGGGCAATTATCTACTCTTTGTAATTTTGATTGACAGCCAGTTGTCATGACTATATTTGATTTGAAACGAGGCCTGACTTGCTAAAATTAATCTCAGGGATAAATACAGTTATGCGTAGTTAGGCCTTCTTGAATACTGGATAATCACCCTGCGCGTTTATGGGTTGATGATGGGACGTCTCGACCGTAAACATTTTAAAATTCCATATCAAATATGTTTGTCATCGGCACTTAAATGGTTAATAAAGAAAGTTTTTAAATAAAAAAAGAACAGGAAAAGAAAAAAATGTATAGCTATCTTCAACCCGGATCAGCTTTTTCCATGTAATGGCGGGTTATAACAAGGAGAGTCAAAACCCGGCTTTACAAACCAACCCGAGTCAACTCGGGCCATCCCGTCTCATACAATCAGGCCCTTGATAGGGATAGCGGACACCTTTCGATTACCCCGAAAAGAGAAAAATAAATAATCATAGTTTTTATGCTCAAAATTAGTTTTACCGGAGAAAAATATGAAGTTGTTAAAAATGTATATAATAGATTACATATTGTTAAAAAGACTTGAATTAAAAAAAGTCGTAATATTAAAAATTATAAATAATTTTCGGTTTTCATAATATAAATGAATGTTAAAATGTTAAGAAAATTAAAGAAGTGCCATTGTCTTACAATAAAACAAAATAATTTCGAAACTTAGATAAAAGAGAATTAGGGAGATAATAAAAAATTATAGACTTGCAGAAAATCTAAACTTTATGGTGAGTTTGTGGCTGGTCGATTTACAAATAGCTGACTTGAAAAGTTACGATAATTTTCGAATTGTTGAAAGTTGACTTAGAGAAAGTGAAATTCATGGTGGTTTGATTAGTCGAATTATGGGGATTTATGAAAAGTTAACTTTTCCGAATGAAAGAAAGTCGATTTATACAGAGTCAACTTAGTCAAAATCAAGAGGTTGTCAAATTACTATTATTACATGGATCAAAATAGAGTGTTAGCCTTAAATCTTTTAATACTTTGGTGGTGCGGTAGTTTTAGGTTGTTGTTTGGAGGCGCGTTGTGTCTTGAATTTTCCTTCATACAAACATGCGTTCCATTTTTCATTGAACTGCAATCCTTTTGGACAAGCAACACATCCAACAGTGACTCCATTCCAGCAGGCCACGTATTGGTGTGGGTTATTTGGGTCGACAATGTTGCCACTGAATTGAGGTCCACGGTGTGGGCATTTATCTGGGCACTCGAAGGTAGTGGCTGGAGTCCATGGTTGGGTGGTAACGCACTTTTCATGCTTGCTGTACAGACATTGGTTGCATCTTTGACTGAACACCAAGTGAAGAGGCCAGCAGGCTTGACAATAAGCCATTCCATCAACACATTGAACAAAGTAGTTGGGATAATAGCCAATAGCATAGTTACCATTAGATCTTCCTTTGCAAAGTTTGATTGGACATGGTATTGCTGGTGGTGTAGTTCCAGTAATCGGAGGTGGTGTCAAAGCTTGACAAACTGAAAAATAGATTATATTAAATAGATTATATAAAACTTATTTTTATAGCTGAGTTATTCAACGGTACTTTTATTCGCAAGAAGGAGTGGTTAGCTCAGTTGGCAAGGCGCCGGCCTCGTAATGTATGGGTGAAAGATGTTGAGGGTTCAAATCTTTCACGCGGCTGCTGTTACTCTAAGTATTGACTTTCGCGTCGGTGCAAATATCGAAAGCAACGGTTGTTACTCCTAGGGTAATATCGGTTGCGTTTGGTGAGAACCTACAACATAAATCATTCATGCAATTACGGGACCGTTGCCTTGAAATATAGGGTACACACTTCACATTGCAGGCCCACATCAGCTCAATGCTGCCATTAGAGCTTCGGCTCGCCACAGCCTGGGTAAAACAAATTCATACATACATACATATTTATGGATGACACGCTTTTTAATTAAGCAATACCAGCGTCTAAGATTTGACTCCCATTTGTAACAAATCTCGGAACATAAAATGTTTTTTTGTAACTATGGCAACAGAAAATTCGTCGAGATAAGCATTTAATAGTATAGTTGAATAAACGAGTGCTGTCGTAACAATATTCCTAGAATTGAGCTCGAAATTAAGCAACAGCAAACCAAAAATTGGCGTTGCTTACAAAACAATCGTTAAACAAGAAGCCCTGGCCTTAAAGATGTATTTAACTGCTGATCATTGGATAGAACAAAAATTCACCAAAAATTCAAATAGTACTTACCAACAATAAAAGCTAGAGCAAATATGACCTTCATTTTGTAGTAGTTTGCTTGTTGTTGTTGTAGTCTGCAGTAAGTTTGC